>PVJA010007691.1:0-67436 GCA_004027025.1 Myocastor coypus
ACGACGACCAAGGCTGGGGATGTACCTCAGTATGAAGATGCTGGGAGAGAAAATAAAAGACCTCTCTTCACCCTGCATGTGTTGTGATTAGCGGGTTAGTGGAACACAGCTCTGAGTGTGTGGCTGGCACCAACCAGTGGTGCAGCCTAGAGAGAATAAAAAGGGAAAGAAGAAGGAAGTGCGCCTCTTGCTTCTTCAGAGGAGCTCTAGCCTTCAGCATCGCTCACTGGTCACCAGCACCTTCAGGTCTGCAGCACAGACTCTTCAGCCTGTCAATGCAAACCCTTTGGCTCTCCAGTTCAATCACATACTGGACTCAGCAGTAACTCGGACTCCAGGGCCTTCACTTCTGACACATCCTCCAGCTCTCGGATGCCCACTGTGCCTTCCTCCATCTGTGATTCTGCAGCTCCACGGGCAGCCACCAGCCATGCTCCTTCCGAGGTCCCTACCTGAGAAGGAGTAGCCCGGGCACTGCCTAAGCCATGTTTCCTTATAAGTAGAGATACGTTTGCCTTTGGAAATTTCTTTTCTGAACATTTATAATATCATCCACTTTTCTTTCCTCCTCCTCCTCCTCCTCTGTCTTTGCTGACTCACCTCTCATTCATTTCCCAGTCCAACCTTCATTTCTTTCCTTACCCCGTAGAAAGTGATTTAACCAGAATGCTGGTCCCAGCATCTCAACTGCAGAGTGGATGAGAATCACTGGACCTTTCTGGACCCTTCATAAAGTATCCTGAGACTCCACTTCTTCCACAGCTACTAAGTTACCATTAATCCAGGATTTTTCCTGCCTGGTGCAGGATCTTTAGGCCTTGGAAGAGTCTGGATATTATTTGAAATGTAGTAGGAAGCCACTGTTTAGTTTTTAGCAAGAAAATGATATGATTAGGATTTCACTTTTTTTTTTTTTTTTTGTGGGAGCGGGGTTCAAACTCACAACCTTGCACTTGCCAGGCAGGCACTTGGGCCATGGAGCTATCTCCCCAGTCCTAGGATTTCACTTTTTAAAAGCCACTCAGGCTTTTAGGTGATAATGAAGTCTGGGTGCAGCCACATGGTGTTTAGGTGCCCAGTCAACACACAAGTAGAGAGGGATGAGGACAATCACCTCTTACTAATGGAGTGCCAAGAACCTCGAAACTCCGTCATTTCGGAGCATCTAACAGAAACATTTCCTACTGCAAGAAGTAAACGCTTGGTTTTGCACTGGAGAAAGATCATCTCATCATTCAGAGAATATTTTTTCAGAAAGTTCATGAGCTACACAAGTATATAGAAAAGGGTTTTTTACTCCTGGGTACAAAGATATTAGAAGCTAAAAATACTAGAGTATGATGATGTAAAAGAGATCCTTAGAGGAGGACACAGTGGAAAGCCTGCAGACTGTTTCCTGCTGAGCAAGTCTGCCTATCCAAGTAGACTTCAGCTATCACATCCAGGTGCACAGCAGTACCGCCTCAGAAAAGATGCGTAACTGTGGGGTGGGTGAGGGCGGGGTATGGCAGAAAAGATCAGGAATTAATGCTTTCCCTTGAAATGGTAAGAGCTTGGCTGGTGGCACTTGTCTGATGTCATGGTTACTTGAAAGGCTGAGGCAGGAGGATCACTTGGTTCCAGGTATTTGAGACCAGCCTGAGCTATTTGAGACCAGCATGAGCAACAAAGTGAGACCCATTTACACATCATACATCTAAAAAAAAAAAAAATTAGATAGGTAGATAGATGATAGACAGACAGACAGACAGACAGACAGACAGACAGACAGACAGAGATGTATATGTAATACTAGTGTTCTGGAGGTTAAGGAAGGAGGATCACAGGTTCAATCCCACCCTGGGCAACTTAATGAGGCCCTGTGTCAAAGGAATGAATGGATGGATGGATGGATGGATGGATGGATGGATGGATGGATGGACGGATGGATGGGTGAATGAAGATGTGAATCAATTCAGGAAGGCTACAGAGTCTCTCAGAAAGTCAACACGATTGTAAAATGGAGTGAGGCTTACCTACATTCTCCTTTTGTCCTGTTTTTCAGAAAACAACTCAACATTTAGAGAAATACTTCAGTGCTTCATTACTGTGGTCATGTTTACATGACTAAAATCTCAGATCATGTGCCTATGGGCAAAAGGTGAAATTTTTTTCCAAGGCAGATGCTTCACTGCCCATGTTCCCAAGGAGAGATCCTTTCTGACATGAAGGCAAGGCTAAAGAAGACATGGCTCAGGTTGAAGGAATGGAGAGGAGAGGAACAAATATTCATCTTCTCAGAGAGCTGAGGGAAACCTGCTCTGGATCCTGGGTGCATGCGTTCTACACGTGAGCAATCACTCCAAGGTGGTAGGCTATTAAATTGTTTTAAAAATGAGCGCACACAGTAGTATCCTGTTACTATTACATGAAGACATATGCAAAAACAATAACATTGTTTCAGAATCTTATATGACTATTTAAAAAGCTAGAAAATAATAAAAAGTTCAGGAGTTCACGACAAGTAACTTTTTGTGGAGGGAGAAAACAATAAACTTAGGACAGCTTCCACCTTAAATTTCTTAACATTAATTCCAAGTATATAGATGTCTATTAAAACTTACTCCATATAGCATGTAGATGACATATTTATATTATCAGTTCTAACATTTAATGAAAACTTTTTTAAAAAACAAAAGGAAATAGCTTTATTGAATGGAATAAATAAGGGTAAAAAATGAATCTTACAGCAATGAAACAGGGTAAAAGTACTTATATTTCCTTTTTACACAATTGTATAATTGATATCATATTTAAATTATTCTACTTTCAGCCTATGAACTGTAAAGCAATGTTCTAAATACTACCAGCAGCCAGCAATATAAGCCTGTTAATACTGCTTTTTTAAGATACTCATCTCCTACAAAGAAACTAAAGCATTTAAAAATGTGAGAATACATGTTGTTTGGAGAATAACACCCAAGAAAATCATGCAGCAATGCCATCTTCCTCTGTCCCAGAACCGTGCTCCAGCCACCTCCAGGGGAAGCACTGTGCCCTAGTGCGAGGTCTCCTAACCAATGGCCACTCAAGGACTGCTTGCACACCTGTCAGATGGTGCTCGTTGTGTGTCAAGTAACAAACACAGGATCTGATAAGAAAAGCATGAACTATACAAGACACAAAAAAACAAAAGCTAAGCACGTGATGAGCCCCAGATAGGTGACTGTCTGAAAGACCCTCGGAATAGCAAGGGGTCCTACAAAATGCATTATCGTATTAGTCTGAACGCATATTAACTATGCACAGGAAAGGAACCCAGCACGATGTTCTCACGTACCCACACAGCATGCAGGCATCACTTCCAACCACCCCTCATCTACTCTCCCTCCCAAACTTTCAAGTCAACTTCTTTAGCTTCCCGCAGATGGAAGAGGACAGGCAACACTTGCCTTACTGTGTCTGGCTATTCCATTCACCATGAAGTCTTCCACTGCCATTCATTTTGTTGCAAATGAAAGATTTCATTCATTTCATGGTTGGATAATGCTGTATACATACTTTTGCCCCCATTCATCTGTTGAGGGCACCCAGGCAGATTCCATATCGTAGCATGTGTGAGCAGTGCTTCATGCATTTGGTAGGCACAAGGCTGATGCGCTCATATGAAAGCGAAGGACTTTGTCTTGCCCATCAATGAAAAGGATGCGAACCACTGTCATTTACTTAGATATCTATGTGTAGGAGAGAAATATAGTCAGGTGTCACTCTTGCTGGAGCTCGTCTCCCTAAGAGACAGCTGAGAAGTAAGGGCCCAGGATGCTGGCAGAGTGGTTCTAGTCTGGCCTGGACATCCATGGTGCCTGTTTTTATTCTTCATCATTTAGCAGAGACTTGTCCCCACTTCCTGATTCTTGAGAGGTCTTTGGTGGCTGTACATGTGTATAATGGTTGCCTCCTTTCAGGAATTTGCAAGGTAGATGGAGAATTTAAATGCCATTTGACAAAAAGCGGCACTTTGTGTTTGAAATGGAAATAAAAGTGAATCCCCACATAAATAGGCAAAAGTGAAATACTGCTTTTTAAGGCCTTTCCCCCAGTAAACAGCACCAATCAGCAGAATCACCACCTGATGACTAAGGCCATCAGTGCAGCCGTGTACACATGGACCCAAACACGCACCTCCCTCCCCTACAACTGGGATCCACAGTTGAGAATAATGTAGGTTACATGGGCATTAACAATTTTCCTGGTCTTTGATTCCAGGGTCCTTTTTCTTCCCCCATGCAACACTAGTGGTTGAGAAGCTAGAAGTAGGAACTCTTCTTTACTCTTTCAGAGACAGAGGAAGAAAAGTCAGAGAAGGACCAAAGAAACTCATGACTCTGGGACTGAAGAGGGCAATATCACATGTGGTTAAGAAACTGACAAGAGCACTAAGTAGAGGTCATTTCACAGTTGATGCATATTGTTAAGTAATGATTTTACAAAAGGCTAAGAAGGACAAGAGGTAGTAGTCCCAGAAGGTGATAAGGTCATGTTTCAGGACTGGGAGGTCCAGCAAGCAAGAGATTTTCTTGAGTTGTATCTTAGTTTGGGTTGGTAAAACAAAATACCAGTGCCTAGGTAATTTACACAATAAAAATGTACTGCTCACCATTCTGAAGGCTGGGAAGCCCCACTGTCCATATCGCGCTTCTTCCTGAAGAGCAGATGATGACTGTGTGCTGTACCTCACACAGTAGGAAGAGAGTGAGCTCTGGTGGCTGCATCTCTTTAGCCCAAGGTCACATCACAACCCAATTACCTTCCAAAAATGCCCCCCCACCCCCAACCCCAGCGACAGAACACAAGAGATCAGCACTTGAATGTGTGGATTTGGGAAAGAGAGGTCAACATTCAGTCTACGAGAGCTATCATTTGAGCTTTTAGTTCTATAGTTCTCATGAATTAGCTACGAGATGCTATCTATTCTTTTTCTAGAGCAGTATTCTAAGTGAGTAAATTATAAATCCACAGGATACAATAAAACCCATACTGTTTGGCATTTTACCATCTGGAAAGTGCTAAAAATCTAAGCTTTTCATATTTCCTAATAAATACTCACATTATTCCTGAGGCTGATGCTAAAACTCACCAACTTAATGCTGAATCAAGCAGAGCAGTGCCAGTTCTGAATCAGCTGTGTCCAATTTCATGAGATATAAATAAATGTATTTTGAGCTTTTCCTGAGAATGAAAAACCTACAACAGAGCATCATGGAATTTCAGAAATGTGAGCTCATCCCATCCCTGTATCTCCTTTCAGAGATGAAGAAATATGGTCCTCATGCAAGCCAGAAGGCAACTGTTGAAGTCATGTTTCTAACCCTAAGAATGTATAGTTTTAGGAACTAGTTTGCTAAAGTTTCCACTATTCTTCTAAACAAGAGAACAACACCTTCCCTGATCCAGATTACATAATTATTAGTCAGCAGCTACTGTTTTTCAATTCATCTGGGTGATAGATGTGAAAGAGTACAAGCAGAGTTCTGAGTCAGCTGTGTCCAATTCTATGAGATATAAATAAATGTATTTTGTGCTTCCCTAGGGAATGAAAACCTATCTACAGTGTTTCACTCCTGAAACCAAATTTCTGTAAAAAGAGGTTGTCATTAATCATCCCCATAAAACTTAAACAGTTCCCCCCATAGCACTGGCAGGTATAGTCAGTAGTGCCCAGAAGTGTGCCCAGCATTGTCCAACCCTGACCAAAGAGAATGCCAGTAACAGAGTGTCCATGACAGGGAGGAATAGCCAAGCCATAGGCATTCTCTTTTTTTTTTTTTTTTTAATTTTATTTATTTATTTTTTTCTTGTTTCAGAACCTTTATTTGTTATTCACTTATTTTTATGGCCGGCTCAGCCCGCGGCCAGAGCTGGCGCAGCATGTGGTACCGGGGATCGAACCACGGTCCCTGAAGCCGCCCAAGCTTTCCCAAGTAGGCGCTTTAGACCACTGAGCCATCCCGCTGGGCCCAGGCATTCTCGATAGACAGAAAAACTGAGCAGGTCCTGCACTAGACAGAAAAATAAAACAGCAGTAATTACCACATTTAGGCTGGATGAAGGAGGAAGAAAGGAACTGCCAACAGCGTTCAGGCAGTCCTCAGCCCAAATTTAAGCAGGCAGAACTCACAACATGGCAGATTTGCAAAGTGCTTTCTTCTTTAACCAGCCAGATAGCACATGGCTGTAGTCCCAGTATTTGGGAGGCTGAAAACAGAAGCATCTCTATGAGTCTAATTTACCTAGTAAGGCCCTACAGACCCTGTAGAACCTGTACCAAATGCATATAAAAGAAGTGCTTTCCTCTTTAGCAGAGACAATGCAAAAGACTCCGGTTTCAGGTTTGATGTGAAAGAAGGAGCTTTCTATGTTTATGCACTTTACTGAAGTTCTCACGAAGGCGACCATGAAGCAAATGTGCATTTGGGTAAATACAACTTGAGTGTCAGAAACATAAACACAACTTGCATAAGTGCATCAGAAACACAGCTTAGGTAGTAAGTGCATCAGAAAGAGAAACCCGAAATTTCATCTGAGACTTCACAACAGATTATGAAAATAATCTCTATAGCTTAAAAGTTTGACACAGCAAAGGATGGAATACACTACAGAATTCCACTAAAAGGAGATGAGGCCAGGAGAAATAACACAACAGGACATGTGATAGGTAGTTGTCCACTTGAAACTCCTATTTTGTAATCCTAGAGCCCTCCCTAAAATAAATGCATTCCAGCATACTGAATTATCAGTTTCTTGTTATGTCAGATGATCTGAGAAACTAAGGTACTGACAGTGCAAACTTCATGCATACTTTAAAATTATGCATGTCTAAAATGGCTCTGGATGTTTATAAAAAGTTCAATTCTTTTGCCGAAGAGTAGAAACTATTAGCAACACTTCTATGCTTGGAGCACCATGTTTATTCAGTACCTGGACTAGTTGCAGAGAGCCCTACTGCACAGCACAGTGCCAAAGAATTGTGATCCACTGAAACCTACAGCAGCTAACCTCTGAGGACAAGGGATCATTGAAACTGAGGAACTCTCCCTGACTGCTCATTTGCAGTTAGCACTATTCCTTCACAGGACTTAGTTCTGGCTGCCCTGACAAAAACAAACAAAAGCACCACAGACTAGGCAGCTTACATAAGCATTTATGCTTTCATAGTTTTGAAGCTGAGAAATCTAAAATCAAGACACTTCCGGGTCTCATGTCTGGTAAGGGCCCATTCTCATCTCTCAGAGAGCTGCTCTTCTATTGTGTCCTCACAGGGCAGACAGGAAAGGTAGCATAAGCTCTGCTTTTCTTCAAACATTCTTTTTTCCTTTCATTTCTTCCATTTTTTTTTCTTTTCTCTACTTCTATTTTTTGAGACAAGGTTCTGCCCTGTAGTCCAGGATTGCAATAAACACTACATGATCCAGGCTGACCTTAAATTCATGATCCTCCTGCCTCAGCTTTCCCAATTCTCAGATTACAGGCATGTACCACCAACAAAGACTTCTTGTGTCCTTCCTTACACGGGCACTAATATCAATGATGAACGCCCCACACTCCTGACCTACTTACTTCCCAAGGACCCCCAATTACTAATGACAGCACACTTCAACTCATGAATTTTAGGGTTATAGCATATTAATTTGGGGGGACACAAACATGCAAACCAGAGCAAGGAGGCTCTCAAAATTCTGCCATGAGCCAATATCCCAATTACTTTTATTTTTTTAATATTTATTTATTCCCAATTACTTTTAAACTGTAGCTAGAACTATGTAACTATGCATTATGTTTCCAATGCCATTGTTTTAATCTATTTGGGTCTCTATACAAAATGTCCTAAACCGGTAACTTACAAACAATACAAATGTATTTATGGGACCTCTGAAGGCTGAAAACCCAAGGTCCAGGTGGCAGCAGTGTTTGCTGAAGTTTTCCTCTCCATGTCATGGACATTATCCCTTTCTGTCTTTGTCAGGAAAAAACTTCAAGCCCTTTTATAAGAATGCTACTGCCATATGTGAGGACTTTGTCTAGTAACCTCCAAAGAGCCCCACCACTAAACGTTATTGCTCTGAGAAGTTTCAACATAAGCTTTCAAAAGATCCAGGTCTTCCAACCTCTTGATGGATAGTGGAACACCATCCAGAAAAGTCAAAGCAACAAACTGAGATTGTACCAAAATGAACCAGCTTATAAAACCAAAATCTGTAATTTTTGAGGCTATGCCTTAAGCAACCTGGGTAATATAGGGAATACACAGTGCCCATCTTCAAAATGTTTGTAATCTAAGCTGCAAGGACAAACAAAGCTAAGGATAAACAAAATATTAACCTCTAGGGAACTACATTCTGTCCAAAACGTTTAAGAACCATCTGTTTTTCATGTGATAGGGCAAAACTAAGGAGTTTCTCTCCACACCTACTTTCTCCCATTCCTCATTTTTTCTACCTTTTTTGCAAACACATAAAAAGAAATATATATTGTTAATTATAATATAATATATATTATTATATTATTATAATTATAATATACCTGCTCTCCTCATAGGTAAGGAACCAGAGGAATACAGCACTGAAATGCCTGGCCAGATTTCATGCAAGAGGTATGGGCTACAACTGCTATTAGCTTTTACTCTACTGGATGAGGCACTATGTGGAAAAGGACAGATTATTGTAATTGAAAATTAACAACTTCTAACACAATGCAGGTAGAACAATGTAAACAGTACATTTAAAGATATCACAGACTCCAACCACGTACAAATCTGTGCCTCCTGAGGACCTCCCATATACTTAAAGTCTACTGACTGCGCAATGAGTCTATCTCTAATAATTTACAGACACTAGGTTAAGACATTGTTTCTTTTCATTCATGTAGTTGTACGGAAACTAGAAAGAGTTCCTTTTCCTTACAGACATGGAACTAACTACAGCTCTTCAGTAATCACAGGGAATCCTATTTCCCCTGGGAAAATGAAGAAAAAGCCCTAGACATAATGTAGATACAACAAACTGACAGGCAACGTGGGTGGGAGAGAAATGAGAAAATGCTTCTGTGCTAAAGGCCTTGCATATTTCTGGCATAGTGGATTTTCAGTGGCAGAATTTCATTTCCTTGAATCTCATAATTTATAATGTTTAAGGTTACCCATGACCTTTTACAAAGCAACTAATTTACTTACATATTTAGTGGAGGTACATCAAACTTAAGTACTTATGCATGCAGCCCACATAGTTGAAGAAATGAAATTAAGTAGCTAATGTAAGGAAATCATAAAGTATAACCGTTTCCGGGGTACCCATGGCTTGTTCTTAATCCAAGCTTCCATTAACAAAGACCAAGGTCACAAAAGCCAGGCCACTTAAAGGTACTAACAAAGAACAGACACTCTTGGGAGGTTTTCATTGAACTCAGTTTGGATAGGAACCCATCAACATCAATGAACATCACTTCTTTTTAACAAGAAAAAAGTCAAAGGAAAACAAAACGAAAGTGGGTAAAGCACTTAAACCCTCTGGATCATGAACACCCCATCTCTACTTGTGAAAATTAAAGACAATGTCAAGAAACAAACCACTCTAAGGGTAAAAACAGGATGATCACTATAAGTCCGATGTGTGCAGTGACACCCTGTAGAACCTGTACTAAATACATTTTTTAAATGTTAAAAAAAAATTGTCCCTATTTTCCCACCTTAAATTGTTCTGGTTCCCTAAAATAAGGACACATTCTTTGCTGCCTTTTACTACTTTCTGGGGAGATGTTCACAGATATCTAATAAGTCAGTTACAAGAGACTTAACATGAGACTTCTCCTGAGGACATTGTTGAGCAAAAGGTTTGCCACACAGAACTTCAAACCTCAAAGTTCCTGTAACCTCAGCGCTCAGGAGTATGAGACAGGAGGATCAAAAGTTCAAGGTCAGCCTGGGCTACATAGTAGGTTCAAGATCAGCATAAGGTATATTGCAAGACCCTATCTCAAAACAAAACAAAAGCAACCCTCAAAGAATGATTTGTCTTGAATTAGGAGAGGCAGTGAAGCAGATGTTTGAAAAAAGGACTTCCTGGTCCCTCTCACACAGTGTCAGAAGCAGCAGCACAATGTCTTGTGACATGTAGGAACTAGAAACTCTGGTCTCTCACTTCAGCCCTTTCTACATTTCAAGTTGCTCCTCTCAAAAGTAAGGACAATGACTTAGTCACCAAAATGCTTTCCAGTTCTCACATTGTATTCTACTCCTTATAACTGGACAAGCAGTTGTAAGATGTGAATGAAAAAATAACCACTTCATGATCTTAGTAGAAAACCTTTGTAGATTAGCAAGACCCGCCTTGGGTTTGATTCCTAGTACCCAAAAAATACAAATTAAAAACATAAGGCTCACAATGGAGGCTGTTTCACCTATCCTTAACGTACAGCCCTGCAGCAACAGATCTACTGGTAAGGTCTGAGGTAATCTGAAGCTTACCTTCTCAATTAGAAGTTCAGCATTGTGGCCACATGTCACATTGTCTCTACTGTTAGAGGCAACATAACTATAAATTCCCTAAGTTTAAAATGTGTGTATCGGGTTTCTCAAATGAGACCTTTCTGAGTCTATCTTGTCCAGTTTTTCAATGGACATTGCACTGCACAAAAGCCATGGCTGTGAGAAGCCTCTGCTTTTGCTATTTCTATTTGCACTTCACTCAGAAAGCCAATATATTACAGTGCTTATCTCATTGATTTAGAGCATCATCAATGGCTCATAATGGACACACGTCTTGCATCTTCTCTGATTTGCTTCAGTCAGCAGCCCTATTGCTGGGCAATAGGTGGTGACCCACTAGGAATCCACATCGTTTTCACAGGACTAGAGAGGTACCACACAGCAGGTAGAACCAATGGAGCAGGTCATTGACACCTGTTTGTCTTATTTTGCAAGCACACAAAAAAACAGCATCTCTGTCTGCCCGCCAGTGGTTGTCAGGTAGGCAAGGACAGAAGAAACTATACCTGTCCGACCTAGGTGGACCCAGGAGAGACTCTGCAATGGCAGATGGTCCTGTGTGTGGAAGTCACTCCTAAATATGTCTGCTATTGGACAGACATTTGCAGGGCTCTTGGTTCTGCCAAGGTATGAAGAAGACAGCAGCAGAACACCAGCCCCACAGAGCATCTATTTCCCATATCACTACCTATCCTGACCTTGCGAACTGGGGCCAGACAGAGGAAAGCAGAGCAGCTTGGGAGTTCTTCGACTCACAGGAGGTACAAGAGGGACACATCAGAAGTCCTGGAACTTCCTGTCATTATACCAGTAAATAATGCTCCTCTGATTTTTATACAAGAAGCGGGGCAGCCCTAAAGTTAAGTTTTCATATTGTGTATTAGTAGCCATAGGCACCATCCTGGATTTCCAGAAGTCTTATGAATTTATCTAGTATACAGCATTAGTCACTGTTAATCTTTTAACATGTCTTTGGGTATTTCTTAGTTTCCATTAGCTATAGATACTTATTTTCTCACAAGGACATATGCCTTTTTAAGATATGACATCAATTCTATTTATTGATAAACAACTTTTTTCTTGGTAGAGCTGGGAATCAAGCCTAGGACTTGGACATGCTAAACAAGCACTTTATTGTTGGGCTACATCCCAAGCCCTGAAAACAATTTAAGCTATCTCAGTCGTGCTTTTCAGAATGCTGCTTCTGATCATACAAAGCCAGCAACTATGATCGGGCTGCTGCCTAGCCTCCTTCTCTTCACCTGAGAAATGAAGTGTCTCGAGTGGACACCACTGAGGATCTCTCCCAGCTGGATTATTTTATAATAAGATATATAATAATGTAGCAAGTGAGGACTGACTTTCCCATGCTGTCATGAGCTACAGAGCACATATGTAGTCCTAGGGAAGGAAAGGACAAAGCAAACATGGACTTGAAACAGGACAGAGATCATAGAAGCCCTGAAGTACTGAGGTCTAAGGTAAGGCTCAATTTCGTATGTGCTTTGACACTTGAGAAAACCAACAGGATTTCGAATGGCCCAAGAGCAAGTTCTCCACCTGCCCTTACAGCATCCTATGCGAACGCCCCTTGGTTTCCAGGCATTCACACAGGCTCCTGCTTCTGCATGAGTGGCGCCTTTCAGTTCCCGTCCAACCTGTGGCTTTATTCAAGCAAGCCAACTACACCCTAAGGACATCACAAATGGTGCCACAAAGTTCTGCTCCTGCAAAGGCTGCCTCCTCCTCATATCCCCTGCTTTGAGTCTGCCCCTTCATGTGTCTCTGTGCACTGTGGCTCTCTCCACCTCCAGTGATAAATACATATGATTCATGAACTGTTGTTGACACATGACCAGGACTGAACATCACGTGCCTAGCCATCTCCAAAGTCCTGGGATAGCTTCCTTCTCTCACTCACGTGGTGAAGAAAGGCTAAGCACAGGGAAAACAGGTCCTTCTCGGAACAAAGGTCAATCACAGCTAATGCTCGGGATATAAGAGAGTGATAAAAGGCATCCAGGACAACAGAAGGTAACAGAGGGAAGCTTAACATCTGTCAGTGAAATGTAGAGTTCTGTGAAAAGGCAGGGGTGGGAGCTGGGCTCTGAGATTTCTATAGATCAGACAAAATAAAGAAAGGATGTGGACCAGTTACAAAGACAAAGACTGAGACACAGGAAATAAATATGAATGAGTCCATGACAGTCAATCTCAGGAAAAAACAGGGCCCTGATTACTCAGCTTGAATCTTGAAGAAAAATATGAGCAACCAGGTCACCTTGATCCCAAGTTATGTGAGTGCTAGACTCGAGCAATTTATATTCACCTCCATTCTCCTCTCTGTCTTTCAATAAACAAGACAGACTTGTCCAGGGACTGCCACAGAACTATAGAGGGAGTCTGAGGTGAGCTTCAGAGGAATTGAGCCCTGCGAAATTCAGCTCCTGTCCTCAGAACCTGAGAGACTCCAAGTTGTTTGCCATTCTTCTGCTTTACTTCATCTTAATCACGCTACTGTTCTGAGGATTAATACTAAGTTTCACAACTGTTATTCGCATATTTTTTAACTATTGTGCAGCCTTTGTGCATAACTCTAGTATCATCCAGATCGCCCATGATTTTCAAATTGGCAGGGCCTTGTTAGATCTGTTAGCTAAAGACCTAGGACTGGAGAATTGATTATTGTCAAGATCAGATCTTTTGCCATTTTTTAATTTTTGAAAGTGGTTTCATCAGGATTATTTTGACTGTATAACTGGTTATATCTCAGTATTTCCGTTTTTTAATCTAAAAATTCAACCCAGTTTTTAGTCACTGTTGGACACTCATTCACTTTTCTGTTTTATTCATTTTGGAACTAGACTTCTTTTGCTTGATTCCATTCCTCAGTACACAGTGGTGCCTTAGTACTTGAGGGGTGGGCTACATAACTACCACAGATACCAACATCGGCAGCGCTCAAGTCCGCTATATGTAAAATGGCCCAATACTTCCACATGGTCTCCAGACAGCCCCTCCCATTCCTTAAATATCCTAACACATATATAAAATGCTAACAAAAAAAATTCAGCTAATATAAATGCTAAAGTTGCTTCACTGTTCGGGGAATGATAACACAGAAAAAGACCTTACATTTTCAGTACAGATGTGACGTTTACTTTGAATATTTTCAATCTGCAGCTAGTTCATAAAAGCAAACTTCAGAAGGCCAGCTGCATCTACTGATGGCCACTGTTAGGCCTTTTCGTCTTCTTTCACACTTTGTAGGACTAAGAGCCACTCAATTAATATTTATCCACAGTATTTGAAACAGTATTTGCTAAGCATTAGGTAGAAACTTCAGGATTCTAGTAAAGAACAGAGTTTCACTTTAAGGAGTATAGGTATTCTTTCTGGATAGAAGTGTAACAATGAAACTGTGTTAGCCAGCCTCTCATCACTATAACGAGTAGATTTTTCAATACCTGGTCAGGGGTCCCATGCTTTGGGTCTGTGGAGGCCCAGCAAAGCCAAGCAAACTTTCCCTCTTCCCTCCTCAAGTCTCAGAGAGAAACCAGCCCAGGTTTACCACATGGACGGGGGTGGGGTAGGGTCACCTTATTACTCTAATTATACCAAACATCAAGACAATTTTTCTTCCTTCACCTAAAGCCCTCCTCAGATCTTGGATCTAGGGTCATGCTTATGAGAACAGTCCTTGGAGCCTCTGCTCTGCTCTCCTGGTTAGGCTGGGCTCTTGCCAATGCACAAGCCCAGCTGTTCCGCACCTGTCTTCAGACATGCCCTGAGGGTAACTGCTTCCTACTATGGTCCCAGGTCCAGGTCCAGCTCCCTCAGCTCCCCTCCCCCAGTGTCTCCACAGAGTGAGGCATGAAAGGTAAATGTAGGGCTCACATCTGTCTGCAATGTCTTTGCTCCATGCCCACCTTTCACAGAAGGTCAAGTAGGACAAACAGAGTTGGATGAATGCGACCAGGTCATGCCAGTTGTCCTCAGGACAGGATGGTTCCACTGGTCTCTAGCACATCTGTGTGCTACTAAATGCCAGACCCCACCCCTGTCCCTAGTCCTGCGGCCATTTTTTCTCTCTGCTATCCCAAAGCTTCACAGATCCTTTCAGTTCTCTTCCAGTTTTTAGTGTCCACCACCTGGCAGAACTTTCCCTCTGGAGTCTCAGACTCCTCCATTTGGGAATTTTCTGGCATCATCGTTTTGAGCCACTTCTTAGCGCTTCAAATCTCTGTCTGTCTCCATGGAACTTCCAGTACCCACAAAGGAGAGCCCTTGGTTTTTCTTTCTCCCCTGCTGTCAATGCCTTTGCCTCTTAATTCACTCTCTAGTAGATTTATTCAACCTTACCATTTAATTATTCTACTTATTTTTTGCAATCATTTTTATTTTGTAATAACTACTTCAAGTCCTTTGAGATATTTTTTCTCTCTTTAGAAGAGAATACACTGAACCTTCTATTATATCTCCGAGAATATTAATTATAAGGATTTTTGAGCAATCTTGAAATTTTGACAATCTTAACATTTTTTTTTTTTTTAATTTTAGTATGTGCCTTTCTTTCAGAGGATCTTCTAAAAGGCCTGGTTTTAAAACACTTATAAAATTCTTTCATGTCATTCTTATTTAAAATGAAGTTAAGGGCTGAGGAGATAGCTCAATGGCGTAAGAGCCTGCCTGGCAAGCACAAGGTTCTGAGTTCGATCCCCAGTACCACATGCCATACCAGTCCCAGAACCACAGGCACACCACAGGCACTACCAACTGCAGAGCAAGACCCTGTATCAAAAACAAACTGAAGAGTTAGGCAGTTAATCAGCTCACCGTGAATGCTGCTGGGCCTGCAGCTGATGGGCCTGGATAGCGCGGTGAAGGTAAGAACATTTTTATAGAGAAGAGTCACCATCTAGGACAGAGTCATCCAAGCTCCTGCCTGCCTGTCTGCATTCTGGGAGCAGAGTAGGAAAGGGAGCCTGGGTTCCCAGTGTTCAGCATGAGAAGATCACCTACCTTCTTGCATGCAGCCCTGTGCTGTTCCATGGCTACAGCAGCTTTCTTAGCCCTAACATCACTACTGGCTTTGGGCTAGGCAATCGTTTGCTTTGGGAGGCTGTTCTGTGTGTTGGAAGATGCTGACAAATCCCTGGATTCTGCCTGCTATGTGCCAGACACACACTCGGGTAGGACAACCAAAAACGTCTCTACGCATCAGCAACGTCCCTAGATGACTGGACTCCCTGAGAACTGAGGTTTCCAGGTCTCTCCAGTTACATGGCTCTAGGCTCCTGGAGATACAGACAGGAATGAATGGATGCCTGGAGCTAAGGGACATGAGAGGGAAAACAGTTGTATGTGTAGATTTTCCTATGATTTTTGCCTCAATGTATTATTCTCACTGCTCGTGGTGTAAGGAACCTGTGGCCAAGTGGCATGATGGGCATCTGCCCCATGTGGATCCATGGTAAGTGTTACAGTTTGTGTCTAGTTGTCCCCCCAAAGCCTGAGTCAGTAAACTGCAGCCGGCACAGCACAGTGCCCTGGGCCAGATCAGCGTCTGCTCCTCCAGTGTCTTCACATACCCTAAATGCACAGCACCTCTAACCCACTCATGACTCCTGCTGCTGTGGTACACCTTTTGCTGACATCTGCAAGGTCCTTGGAAAAGGAGCAGAGGTGAACCTCTTGTTTAAATCACATTTAACTACAAACCAGAACCATCACGTTTTAAATTGAATCCATGTTTATTTCTTTAGATAGCTATGGAATTTCTCCCCAAAATATTCTAAAGTCTAACTATGCGGCAATACTGATTACCCACACTGTATTTTTCCCCTAGCATATATCAATTAGCTCATGTTCCACATTAGTTTTGTTTAAGGAAAATGGAAGAAAGATCCTTATGTCTCTTTTTCTAAACTTCTTTTGTAACCAGCCCAAAAGCCTTGGCTGAACGTGGCAGAAGGACTGTGGAGCTAGCCAGAGCTGTAATCTAAAATGTAGGAATTCTGCGGAAACACGAGCAGGCACCTCCTGGAGGACACATAAAACAATTCCTTGAAAATCCCAGCCTCCAGAAAGTAGACATAAATCTAAAAGTGGGCCGGCTCCACCTGCATCCCATCTCAGGAAGTCCTCAAGCAAGACTTCCTGCCAAACTGCCATTCTCTTGTTACTGGTTTGCTGTTGATGATGATTCCGAGAATTGAACCCAGGGCTTTATGCACACAGAGCATACACTGTACTGCTGAGCTACACCCATAGACCCCACTGTACATTTCTTATCAAGATAGATTCTTCTCCACAGTGAGACTGGTTAATACAATTATCACATTATTCGCCAAGGTATTTTGCAAGAATAATGGCTAGATGTGTGCCTTCAGCTTGCATGCCCATATGCTCCTGGTAAGATTTAGAGAGCAAGAAAGGGAGGAAGGAAAAAATTAAGTCAGAAGTGTTTACACAGGAAATAAATTGAAAAAAGAAAGGCAGTTCTGATGACGAGTGTGTGACCTGCCACTCTCCAAACCCCCAATACCATTCTCACCACCTAAATGCACCATCCACATCCCTAATTAGTCATATCGCTTTTCTGAAAACTTAAATCTATGGATTTTCCACTACTGCCTGAACAGCACAGGAGCAACTCCTGCAATACTGTACATCCCCTAGCCATTTAGGACCACAGACACGGAACTGGTTGGCAAGTGCAGAGCCTCATGAAGCTCTCTCTCCCTGAGCCTCCCGACTTTGCCAGTGTCTCTGCTGGTAAGTGAAATGAGCTGAACAGCACACAGGAGCAGAGATAAATTTTTAAAAATAAACTCAGGGTCCTTGAGTACCACCAAGTCTCCGTTCATTCACCTCTCTTCTTTCGGAGCCCTGCATAAGCCTCAGCCCTTTGAGAGGCATGCTGTGCCAGCCCTACTTCCCTCGCCGGATCTGCCCTGTAACTCCTGCCTCGACTCCAACTCCTCCCACTGATGTGGGCTTTGGAGTAGCTTTCCCTCTCCCATGAGACCAACTCCAATTCTCCACCTCAGTGGACCAGATAAAATGGCTTCTCCATCTACACTATCAGCAAACCCAAGCCTTTAGTCTCCCTAGCAGCATATTTCAAACTGGACACAGGGAGCAACAGAAAAGTATTTATCTACCTTGGGGTATAGAAATAATCTCTTGACATTAATTATCTTGATTTTGTTTCACCTAAAGTGCTACAAGGATAAAACTTCATCCTCAAACTACTTAAACTTCCTTTTACTAGACAAAATTTAATCCATAGCCCCACAACCTATAACAAAACTAAAGTAACTTCTTCTATTCTGACTTATAGAACTTTGAGTATGCTAATAAGATCTATAACGCAAATGTATGCCTTAAAGAGAATAAGCACCAACTGGAGTGCTGGCTTGTCTGCTTTTCTCTCTTTAAGGAAGGTTACTGCACGACATGAGCAATACAGAGGTCGTGACATGCAGAATGACTAGGAATTAACAGCCATAGGAACAAACCTCCCTGCCCACATATACAATATTCCTTCCAACTTCTGTATGCTCCCTAGTTTAAAACTTACTGTCATAGTTAAAGCACTCTTCGTCTCATCCTGATCTTTGTACAAAGTAAGCCTGTGTCTCTTGTACTGGGAGCTTACAAAGCTAAAATGCCTCCTTCATAACATGAATGAAAATCTCCTTAATTGTAAACAAATTACAGCTTTGAAAAATACTCATGATCTTGGGCTAGCAAGATAGCTAAGTGGACTGAACACCCATTTAGGCAAGCTCAGAGACCAGAGCTTGATCCCTGGAACCACCTGTTGTGCTGGAGCCACTCCAGGGGTATGCTAAACCAGTGACTAATTCTGGGCATGGTGATGTGCACATGTTCTAGCACTGGGTAGGCTGGAAACAGGAGGATCACTATGAGTACATGCTGTGTAGTGAGACTCTGTATCAAACACACACCAAAAAAAAAAAAAAAAAAAAAAAAAAAAAAAAAAAAAAAAAAAAAAAAAAAAGGAGGGCCAATAAAAGAGCTACTTGAGGTATCTGACTAGAGAGAATGGTGTTACATAAAGACCAATTTAAAAATCTGTACTGATTGTAAAGTGTAAGTCTTACAATGGAAGTCAACTGTAGAAATTCAGCTGGGTATTCCCACAGTCCAAATAATTCCCAGTGAATGCATGGACACTCTTCTTTGAGTGCCCACAGTAAAACATGTCCAACTCTTCTGTGGTGGTTAATGTATGAACTTAATATATTTTAAATAAACTCATTTATTATCATTGGTAGATCCAGGCATACCCAGACTTCTGATTTCCGGATAAGTCTGTGAGGGTTCTGAAAAGAGACTACCTGGGAATTGATGGGCTGAGTAAAACACATGCCTTCTCCACGTAGGTGAGCCTCATCCAACCCACTGAAGCCTCAAATAGAACAAAAAAGCAGCAGAAGGGAGGATGAGCTCTCTAATTTCCCCTCATTTGTGGTTTCACTTCCCACAGTTTTAGGTATACAAGGCAACTACAGTTCAAAAATATTCAGTAGAACTTTCTTTTGAAAATCCACTTTGTAACTGTACATGGTACTCCATTCAGTAAAGTGGGATAACATCTTGCAGCATTCTGTTCCATCCCACCCAATGCGAATCACGTATTTGTTCTGCACATATGCACCGCATATGCTCCCCACCCACTACTTGCTCAGCCCATCCCAGTTATCAGATCAACCATCTCAGTAACACAGTGCTGGCAACCAAGTAACCTTACTTTAGTTAAGACTGGTTCCAGAGTACAAAAGCAGTGGTGCTGGCTGCAGAGACAAGCCAGAGAAGTGAAAAGCTGGAAGCACAAGAACTCAGTTGAGGAAGGCAGAGAGATTATGTTCATATAACTTTTATACAAGCATCTTGTCATGATACATCTATGCTATTTTTAGTTTATTGGCAATGTTTTCTTGCTGTGCCAAATTGATACTTAAACTTTATCATGGGTATATATACATATACTGGAGAAAAGGCATTGCACCTGCAGCTCAGTAACATATGTGGCTTCAGGCATCACTGTGAGTCATGAAACAAGTTCTCTGAGGATATAGCAGACATTCGCATATACAACTACCTCTATGTATGTGTTTGTGTGTACCACTGAGTGCGTGTGTGTTTGCAGGCAGAAGCTACTGCAGAGTCCTGACTAATGAGCACATGATCTCGCTCCAGCTGACCTCTCCTCCCTGGTCTCCTACTGTCCTGAAACACACCACGATTACTCTCAATTTAGAGCTACACTTTTTTCTTCTGCCTAGAGTACTCTCAACTATGGTTTACTGTGAGTTGTGGTGTTTGCTCAGATGACAGTAACACGAATGGGTTTTCCCTAAACACTCATTCTGAAAAGCAGTTCCTAACCCATCTGTTGTCACCTTTTTCTAGTTTTTCCCCACAGTGGCTCAGTATTTTAAATTCTCAGCCAACATTTGTTTGATTATTTCTTTATTCTTACCTTTCCTTTTCCCTGCTTCTCTAGGCTCCAGTTACCTACCAACAGGCTATTTGTTATTGTTCCCATATGCAAGTACCTTGGTTCCCTTTTCACTCTTTTTCTCTGGATTTTAACAGTCGGATAATTTCTATTTACATGTTCACATTTAGTGATCCCTTCTTCTGTTATCTCCTGTGTACTACTGAGCTCATGAAATAAATTCTTTATTTCTGATATTATATTTCTCATTTCTAATTTAGCTACTTTAGATCTCCTTCACTTTTTTACTATCATTTTGCCACTGATCCTTTAATAAATGTCCACCATACTTTTCTCTGGTAATTCCACTATCTGGCAGTCCATCCCTTGGTCTGTTTTTGATGACTATTCCCTCTCTTGATCTTGAGTCATGTTTCTTATCTCTTTGTAAACTTAATTGTTATTGTAGTTTAGACATGGTAGGTAAAATAGCATTAAAGACTACGATACGTAGTAACACTAAGCCTCAAAAAATCATAGCTTTTCCTCTCTCAGGGCCAAGCTAAGCTGATTTATAGTTGAAATGCATATGAGTGTAGATTAGCTTTAGTTAAATTCAGCTATCCACTGGCTTTAGAAGCCTTAAGACATTTTTAGGATCTTTCGGGAAGACTGAGTTGCTGAACACTGGTAAGTCTTTGGAAATGTTTCACTTTACGGTCTAGCCACCATGTGCTAGCTTTTTTTTTTTTTTTTTTTTTTTTTTTTTTTTTTTTTTTTTTTTTTTTTTTTTTTTTTTTTTTTCCCCTGAACAGGTCTCTTTGTTGTAGCTGTCGTTGTTGTTGTTGTTGTTATTGTTGTTGTTGTTGCTTTTCAGTCCCACTTCTGGCTCTGATCTCAAAAGGTAGTACTCTTTCTTACACTACTGCCCAACACCTCTCTGTTAGCATCACTACACTGCACTCTGTGAAGACCATGTTACTCTGGCGTAATGACTCGCAGCTTTCCTGTCCCACTTTCAGCCCTCCTGGAGGTTTTGAAATGCATTTGATTAAGGCCTAAATGCCTCAGGGGAACTTTGCTCATCTCTCCCACCCCAACTCTGGCCTTTAGTTGGCCCCATTTTGTATGTAAGAATGTTAACCCACTTTTACACAGAAATTTAGAAATCTAAGCATATACAAAATTGTAGCCTGTCAATCCTACAGTATTTTTCCTAGTCTTACTCTTATTTAATGCCCTTTTTTGTTTTCTTGTAAAACAACCATTTACTTGAGAGTACAGTAGTAATTGAAATTACATTAGAAGCCACACACATCTGAAAGACCAGAGGCATTCCAAGCATAGTTTTAGTGTTACACATTGCTATCCTCAGTGTGGTAATTCTATGGAGATTTATTAGAATATCAGTGATTGATAGATAATACCAATTCCAAGTCTAAGATGTTTGATACTCAGAAAGGCAGTGATATTAAGCTCAAGTACCTATATTCCAGAGTAATAGTATCACTAAGCTTTTCTTCTGGAGGGTTAAGAATATAAGTTTACAGACCAAAAGTTAGAGAAAAAGAAGGGCTACAAGGATAGCCAATATTTTGGCCCTAGCCCTTCAAGGTCAGTGAGAACTCAGGACATAAGAGAACCTGTGCTGTAACATCCTATAACTCAGTGGTTTCCCAAATTTTGTGTTCAAGGAGATTATGGGGCTATAGAGGAAAGGGACTGAAGATATATAGTATGCCTAAGGAGAATAACCTAGAGAGAAAACATTCTTTCAGGCTTTCACAGAGAGCAAACTGGTCAAGCAATGCCCATGACTCATCCAGATGGCTGACACTGATAACAGTTTTACAAAGCACTGTACATGGTTCCAAAGTAAATCCTGAGGGGATTTGACTGATCTTGAGTGATACAAAAGTTACATGTTTTGTCATACAGGTCTTGCTTTAACTTGCCCTTAACCACCCAGCAGAAAAGTTTAACCACAAGGCATAAAACATAAAGCTAGATTAGTATACTGAGCTGTAAACAACAGCTTCCAACACTGCCAGTTTTGCCAATAACCCACTGTGATTATAGAACATTGGATTATTTTCTCTCAGTTCAATGAGAAGAAATTTTTTGTATCAATAATCATTAGAAAAATTATGTCTACACTCTGTGCTCTGTATAACTATTAGGAGGACAACAATATGCATTGTATCAAACATTAGGAAGGTACTGCTAATGTTTTGAAACTATCATATTGTTATTTCTTATTTAAAGTAAAAAAATAAAAATAAAAATAAAAATAAGAATGTTAACTCTTATGCCTCCGGGGTAAATTAATGCAGCAAATCTTTTCTGATGCCATCCTCTGGCACTGTATTTCTGTGCATTTGGTGACAGTCCCGGGAAAAGACATGGCAGAAAGATGCAGATTTCCTATGTCTGCAGCCCCTTAAGGTGCTAATCCTACACCCCAATTCATGTGCAACCATTAAAATTAGGCTGATTTGTTTTCACCCCTTTGTCTATGGTAGATCTTTCATCTACTAACATACCAAGAATGAACACAACTCTCGGTCTCTTCTCTTTTGGAAATGGTGCATCCATTTCTGGAATATAGTTCATTGTCTACATATTCAACTCTGCTAATTTTAAAAAGCTAAATGTCACAGAGTATCTAATTTAATATTAAGAATGCAGTATCTTTTGCAACTTCCCACATCTATACAGAAGTGGAATTTTCGCGTGTCTTTTTCCTTTATACATTTTCAGCATCTGGACTGATACTAATGCTTGATACCTGCTCAATAAGATTTCTCTTGACTATATAAGTATAAAAACAAGAAGTAGTATTAAGTAGATAACTAATTGGTTATGTTAGGTAAAAATCTAACTGAATAAAGATTAAATTAAATTTGTCCTGAAGTTTTGAAAAGGCAAAACCTAGGCAAATAATAGAACTACATAAGTCATTTTTAATAATCCTATCTGTCCTGATCACTTTCTTGTCCCTGGAACAAAATATCTAACACTCATAATTTGAAGGAGGAGAGTTTTAGTTGGCTCATGTTTTGAGTCCACAGTTGGCTGGTTCCAAGCCAGAAACAGATGGCATGGTGGAAGGGTCTGGGCAGAGGAACAACAGAGAAAAGGGAACTGCTGGGAAGGGAGATAGGCCTTCCAGGTCACACCTCTTCCCACAACCACCTAGGAGAACAGTGCCTGCATGAGCCAATCAACTTCCAAAAGCACTCAGAGAACAGGAGGCTTTGGGGCATGTTCTACATCTAAACCATAGCACTAGCATTCTATGGCAAGTCTATACTTGGAAATAACATTACTTTCTATGACCCATTAACACTCAAGTCTATACAGATTTTACAGATGGAAAATCAACATAAATCTATGCAGATTGCATTGTTATTACATTTACTGAGGAGAAAGTGAACCTTAATGCATTTAAGTAAAAAACACAGAAATTAAGTTAGAATTTTTTTTAATGGAAGGGTTTAACTGGTTTATTAACCATGACTCTTCCAGGTTTAAAATAATTAAAATTATATTGTCAGTAAAACCTTGTTACTACTCATGGAAATGTCCTGTAGTTACAGTCATCATTTCCTCCCAATCTCATGACTATGCAAACTCATAAACCTCAGTTTCCTCTGGCTCATATGACACTAAGAAATTATACTGAATGATCTACATTGTTCCCATCTTAAGTCCACACTTGTAGATGTAACAACCATCAAAGAGCATGGAGAAGACATTTTCTAATATAGGATGTAATGATTTATTTAAATTAACTTTCTCTGGATAAACATGCTTTTCTACCATCTGGATAGAGACTTGGTTTCACTGACTGAACTAAGAAGCAAGGGTCAGAACAGTCAGAATATTAGAGCACGTTGATGGCATCAAATACCACCAGCAGGCTAGGGCTGGCTTGGCAGAGTAATTGTTCAGACCTCCCTCACCATAAGTATTCAGTACAGCTGGCCTCATCCTGCTCCTTTAGGGGAGTAGAACAGGTCATTATAAAGATCCTTCAGACTTGGCTATAGCAACATTCACAGCCACAATCCAGCAATAATGCTTTCACCAGGGATTGACAAAACACTGCTCAGTCAGTACCTACCCACTCAGATCATTTTTTCACTTTTAGGAAAGGTTATGTTTGATAAGAATAGCTTGACAATGAGTTATCTGCAACTGTAAAATACATGTTAGAATACAGGCTTACTAGGATATCTGCCGTCGGAGTATGCTGGCTTCCTGTTCATGCCCTCCAGGAATGTAAATGTTGACGGGATTCTTAAAAATCTTTCATGGTAGGAAACATGGGTGGCCCTCAAGAGCATCTTTCTCTTTTTCCTATCAATAAGATCAGCTGGCAGATCTTTAGTAATGGTTCCCAGATGAAAAACAGGACTTAAGGGTAGGTGTCTATTTACACATGTAAGCTTATCAAGGAATTCTTTTTCTATAACAATGGGGAGAAAAATCAAGCACCCAGCCACATTACAAACACAGCTGCCCCAGAGAATATTACAATTGTAACTTCTTTAGCCAACTGCAACCATCCTACATTGCTCAAAACAATTACTGCAGCAAATAAAATCAAACCATTTATGGAAAAATGTATTTGTTTAGCACAGTTTTAGCAGGTAAAGCAAAGCCTACTGTCATTCAGAAAGAAATTTAGTCATCTGAAGCTTTTGATCAATCTAACTAGACATGTTATACATGCTTGTGTGAGCTAAACCACAGTTGAAAGATGGATACCATGCATTACAGTGCCTGAGAATGTGTGGTTGTATGTGAGATACTGAGGACATCCAATTATATTGATTGTTTTCTTCCTTTTAAAGCTTCTTTCTGTTCTTAACTCTTGAGCTGACAGTGGGAACATGGAGGTTACAGTGAAAATTGCTCTAAAGAATCTGAAAATGATTGAAGTATGAGTCAGACTTGAAGATCAGCTCAGAATGAATCAGACTGTAGAAGACCCTCGGGAACCTCATTTGTCCTTTGCTCTAATAATGAGCAATGATCAAAAGAGTCTATGAATGGTTTCACCTAAACAAAATTAATATGGAACAACTCTTGCCCTCAGCATATTTAGCTCTTGACAAAGCCTGAGAGGTGAACAGAATTCTACTGAGCTATTCACAGATCTTTCTGGCAAGAAAAAAAAAAAAAAAAAGTGAAAAGAAAAAGAAGAAAAAGGACAGTTTTTAAAGCAGAGTAAGAGAAGGCTTGGAAATTATAATTTTATTTCCAATTCTCAATTCCCAGTTTCATTTTGCTAAATGGGCTTAAGCAGCACTGCCGACAATCTGCTAAGATTTGCATACTTAAACACCAGGATGAATCATCTGAAGTTTCTTCTTTTGTTGCTTCATTTTAGCTCAGTGAATGTCCAGACAATCCGTGTTTACCAAGCATCTTCTCTCAGATGAATGTATTTTGAAGAAAAAAACAAAGATTGTCATGCCATGGTCATTCTCTCCCAAGAGACATACGATTTGCTACCTGGCCTATAATATTTCCTCTGATGATAGAAGGCAGTGAATAAAACTGAGAAGTAAATCTAATGGAAAGTGTTCAGGCTCATAAAAAGAAGAATGAATATTTTATTTCTTTTCAGTTCTTTATTTTAATAGTACATGCAAACAATTTCGATAGAGGTAAAAATTAATTTTTAAGATATGCCTTACATCTCTAAGTCAATTTTTATTATTAATTTTTATACATGAAAATAAATAACAAAAAATATGAGAATAAGAATAGTTAACACACTGTGGACCACCATTGCTATGGTTTGTAACTAGTTGTCCCCCCAAAGCCTTATGTAAATCATGGGGCTGTCAAGGGCGCTGTTCGGCTCAAGGGGCAGGCACAAAGAACCAGGGTGGGGCTTGAGGAGAGTGGCCAAGAGAGGCACAAACCATTAAACTGGCAGCACAAGCTGTCAGAAGTTTCCTCACTTCCCCCGCCCCCCAGAGGCAGTCTCTCGGAAGTATGGCTCGAATCATCCTGGACATGGTGGCATAGTCTCAAGGTCTTGCTACGTAATTCCAGGCTGCTTTAAATTACAAAACCTCCAGTAACTGTGAGCTAAATAAACCTTTCCTTTCCTAAGCTTATGTGTCAGATATTTGTCCCAACAATGACAGAAAAGTAACTAAGACAACCGTCTCCAAAACAGCTACTCAGAGTATAAAATAGACTTAAAAGATTCTTAGAAAAAGCAAACAGATAATAGGACAAAAATTCTACACCCATTTTTTTAAACATAACCTAAGATACAGTACAAAATAGAATCTTACTGTTTTTCACTGAAAATCCCTCCTTATAGTTAGTGTCGGAGACACTGTATTTCTTTTTTTTTTTTTTTTAATGTTTTATTTATTTGATACAAGGTCTCACTATGTGGCTGGCATGGCACATGATACCAGGGATCACATCCAGGTCCTTGCACTTACAAGGCAGGTGCTTTGATCACCAAGCTATCTCCTCAGCCCCAAAAGTTCTTTGTTGTTGTTGCCGTTGTTGTTTGCGGAGCTGGTGATTGAACTCAGGCCCTTGCTATTGGCAGGCAAGCGCTTATTCTACTGAGCTCTCTCCCGAGCCGACGCTGTATTTCTCTATTTCTTTAGTAGCCGCATATTTGGTTCATCATATGCCACTGTATAGATCACTCCGATTTCTACTATTTCTGTTCTTAATTATTCTACAGAAAGGTCAAAGTCAGGTTCATCTTCTTCCATCTTGTACATGAAATATCTTATTGTTTTCAATTGTGAACTGTAGTAAATCTCCTAGGGTATGTCTTTACTTTAATCATCATGTGTTAATACTTTTCAGCACTCTAATTGGGTTCAGGCTTCCCTGACTTGTAAAAATTGTCCTTGAATTGAATCTTTAGCTTTTCCACTATTTCATTATTTCTCTTTTTCAGAAATACCAAATATTTGCTTGTTACTACATTTTCCCTTCCATATTTATTATTTATAAAATTCAGTTTAAATTTCTGCTCATGATGCTTCATTTTACTGGCTTTTCTCAGAGCTATCACACTGTTTTTGCTATGTTCTCAATACTCTCTAGTTGCCCTGGTGCTGTTTATTTTTTCCAGTTATTTTCTGGTATCTTCTTCCATTGCATTACCATATCTTCCTCTTCTATGCATGCTTTAAATTCTGATGAAAACTGTTGCTCTGTATAAAAAAAAAAATTTAAATAGACTAATTATTATACACCCAAACAAACATCTGTTTCCTGGGACATTTTTTTAGGTACAATGTTTTCCACCTACGATTTATATTTGTTGCATTCTACTCCTTTCTGTATTGCTTCTACATAGAGCCAGTTCTTAGCTCTTCTTTCCACTCTCAGCCTTCAATTTATCACTTGCATTTGAACAAGGAAAGTTCTTGAAAGAGCAAGTGCTCATGATGTTCTCTGTGGCACAGGACTGGGTGAGGAATTTTCTAGATCTTCTGGGGACTCACGTTCAGATCCTCCCAACAGCCAGCTCACAACTACAGCATGGCTGTGTCATTTCTCACTCACCTGCACCCAGTGCTTGTCCCTCCCTCAAGAGCCCACATACCACTGCTCCAAACAATGATGGTCTCACAACTCAGACTGTGGCACCTACTAGGAAGAGCTGGGGTCTCTGGACGTTGCCCATGAACTCCCACCCCAAGCATACCGACTGCATTACTCCGTGCTTCTCCTCAACTTCCTTCACGGCATTTGTCACCTTCGTTAATGCTCTGTGCTTAGGGGAGGTAGGTAACTTCTGGTTCTACTGAGACCAGCTCTGTATCATGTTTCTAAGCTCTTTAAGGGAAAAAATGGAAGGATGATTCTCATTCCATCATAAAAGGACCACATAACAGTCACCATTCACCAACAACATACTTTCATATGCCTCCCCCACAAAAGGATACAATTAGCTTCTGCTCTCATTGCTCTTCCTGAGCTACGGCCATGGGTGATATAGCCAGCAGCAAGATTCCATGACCTCCCGATAATACACTCAGCACAGAAATACACTGAGGAATGTGACAGACCACTGGGTAAATCATTTCACTTCGGTCAGTACCGAAGATGACTCACAGATCTCCACTGAGGGCTCCCAAGGAGCCCAAGGAGGACAGAGCTTTGTGATGGGGAAGAAGGAGCAACAGCTCTCCTTGTTTCTATACATGTTCTTTAAAGAAAGGTCAAAAACGAATGCATTCTGTGTAAGCGAACTATATGAGAAGCTGAAGGGAAAATAGGTCTTGTATCAACAATACTGTTTACTGAACATACTTAAGAGCAATATTATATACAGGGCTTTTGTAGAGCTCTCTGTTAAGTTGAAAAGTTTCTATCTATTCCTCACTTCATGAGAATGTATTTTATCAAGAATAGGTTTTCTGAGCTGGGTGCTGTGGCTCATGCCTGTAATCCCAGCAATTGGGAGGCTGAGGCAGGAGGATCACTGCAAGTTCGAGACAGCCTGGGCTACAAAAGTGAGCTCAAGGCCAGCCTGAACTGCACAGCAAGACCCTGTCTAAAAAAGACCAAAAAAAAAAAGGAATAAGTTTCTTTACCAATTGTAGTTTTTCCTCTTAGCTTTTGAACACAGTGGTTTATAATAGCTGATTTTCAACTGTTTAAGTAGCTTGTGTTTATGAACTAACTCCACCTGCTCAGTATGTAGTTATTTTTATACTGCTGCATTCCACTTGTAACTGTTTTGTTATGAATTTTTCCACTTATACACATGAGAAGTATGAGCTCTGGGTCTGACAGTGTCTTTTTTGTAGCCTTCCTTTGGTTAGAACATGAGGGCATTACTAGCTCCTTATAAATTAAGAAGCATTGTTTCTCCCTGTTTTTTTGGAATAAACTATGAAGAATTATCAATGTTTAAATACA
This sequence comes from Myocastor coypus, assembly GCA_004027025.1. Lineage (NCBI taxonomy): Eukaryota > Metazoa > Chordata > Mammalia > Rodentia > Myocastoridae > Myocastor > Myocastor coypus. Next base: position 28,920 of record PVJA010007691.1, read on the forward strand.
GGGTCAAATTCTCCAGGGAAACCAGAGTCTATATATTTCTTTGTTGAAACTTTTAAATTATTAATTTTCTTATTAGTCACAGGGTCATTCAAATTATCTACTTCTGCTGAATGAGGTATAATGGCATGAAGAAACAAGTCTGTCTTGGCTAAGGCATGAAACAAATAGAGTTGAGCGTAGCTTATTTTCCTGATCCTTATTTTGTTCTAGATTTGTAGTGATAACTTGTGGCCATTCTAGATATTCTAGGTATCAGATAAGTACTTTAATAGATACACACACACATACATGCATACATACAGTCATACATACATGTTTTTCTGGTCAGTCTTGCTAGACATTTGCCAACTGCGTAGCTCTTTTTTTATTTTTTTATTTTATTTTTTTTCTTATTTCAGAACTTTTGTTTGTTTATTTATTTATTTTTATGGCCTGATCAGCCTGCCCTGAGGGCAGGGTGGCACAGCATGTGGTGCCGGGGATCGAACTGCGGTCCCTGCAGCCGCCTAAGCTTTCCTAAGCAGGCACTTTAGACCACTGAGCCATCCTGCCGGGCACCTGCATAGCTCTTCTTAAAGTGAGCTTCTTTCACTGATTTCCTTATTTTTTTTAGTGTGATTAGTATATGTTCTTATGTTTATTATTCTCCTGTTTGCTTTAAACTTTTCTTCTCTTTTTTGAAGTTATTAGGGAGCTTGGATTATTGATTTAATATTGCTCCTACTTTCTAACATTTGCATTTCATGCTACAAATTTCTCTCTGCCCAATTCTGACTGAATCCCACATATTTGGATATGTTCTATCTTCATTTTCATTTAGTTTGATACATTTTTAAAATATCTCCTGTTTATGCTCTTCTTTGACTTTTGACCTAGCTGGAAATGTTAAAAATATGCAGATTTTCTTGTAATCATTCTATTATTGATTCCTAATTCTTTCCATTGAGTCAAGAAATGCATTTTACAAGGGTTTAGTTCTACATAATTTATTGCAAAGTATTTTCTATCCCAAGATGTGGTCTATATTGAAATAGTTTCTACAAGCATTTGAAGAAAACATGGAGACAACCTTTGGTTTAAAATGGTTCAACTAGCACTTCTTTTTTACTTTACATGGTCAGGAAAAAATACACACTCCACAGAAAATGCACTTTGAATTCTTAATTCTCCTTCCTCAGGCAAGTGCTATGCAGCACAATGTCTTCTCAAGACGCTGGGTGCCACAGCATATGCAGCTCCCAAACAGGCACACAGCATTGAGGAAGACATCTCACCGAATGATGTGCTATAGCTGGTGTTTTTGGTGCCAAAGGGATTCAGTAAGATACATGAGATATTAGGGCTGGGGAGATAGCTCAGTAGAATAAGTGCTTGCCTGGCAAATGCAAGGGCCTGAGTTCATTCCCTGGTTCCTTAAAAAAAAAAAAAAAAAAAAAAAAAAAAAAGATTAAAAGATGCATGAGATAGCAACACTGTATTGTAGCACTTTGTATTAAAAGAGTCTGTTCAATTGCAGACTAGTACAAAGGTTCTGAGCCTATCTAAAGTAGGTTAGGCTAAGCTGTGATATTTGGTGGATTAACAGTACCAAACATATTTCTAACATCCAGTATTTTACACATTGGATGGGTATACTGGGATGTAACCCTACTGTAAGGTGAGGAGCATCTCTACATTGCTGGTGTTTTGTGCAGTGGTCTTTAAACACTGATTCAATAGAGTTGGTTGGTGATGATGCTCGAGTCTTCTATGTCCTTAGTGACTTTCTATCTTGTTGTTCTATCTATTCTTCAGAAAAGTTAAGATACACAGTTATATGTGTGAATATGTTTATTACCCTACCATTCTACCAGTTTGCTTCATTTATTTTGTGACTGTTATTGATTCCTAAACGTGTGTAATTACTGCTGCTTTGAGAGATCAACAGTTTGACCATTATGTAATGTCCTCTTTGTGTCTACTAAACTGTACTGTCCTCAAGTCCTATATGATACTGTCCTGTATGATATTAATATGTCATTCATTTATAATGCACTCTTTTAATTTTCAGGAGCTTAATTATGGTGTGTTTGGCATGGATTTCTTTCGGTTTTTTTTTTCTGTGTGGAGGTCACACAGCTTCCTGAACTTATAACTTTACACCTTCTGCTACATTTGGGAAATTTTCAACCATTATTTCTTTGAACACTTCTCTGCCCATCTTCCTCCCGGTAGGACTCTGATGGCACAAGAGATTTTTATGATAGTTCCACAGGTCTCCAGCTCTACTCACTACATTTGAATCATTTTCCTTTTTTGCTTTTTTGTTTTCTGTTTTCAGAGTCAACCTTTCCAACTCTCCTGTCTTCTTAGTCACGGGTTCTCTTCTCTGTCTTCTCCTTTCTGCTCCTGAATCCTTCCGTCCTTTCACTAAACTTCTTTCTGCTGGTCACTGGATTGCTCTAAAATTTACATCAGGTCCTCCGCATCTTGTTTGCTAACGCGGTGCCGCCTTGCTGAGGTAGTTCAGTCTGCCGTTTGTTTCCGGGCATGACTGCATTGCTCACTCTCAGGGAAGTACTGCTGTCACTGCGCTTCAGCATCTTGGTCAGTGTTCGCAACACCCCCATCATTTGCAATGGACACTGCTGCTTTCTTATCCTGGGAGCTTCTTGGTCTTTAGTACGGCTTTGAAAGTGAAACAGACATTGTTGTAACTTACCATGAAACGGCTTAACGTTGCAATGTTATGTCTTGGTTGTTTTCCTTTTTCTTTGCCATATACTGTGTTGGGTGCTGATCTGGCAGGGACAGGGTGGATGTCACCTCATCACTGGCAGTTGGAGACACAAGTCCCGTCTTGCAGCTTAGCCTCCACTGACTCCTGGAGGCTGTTTGACAGAGTTGTTGTTCCAGCTTCCTGTGTGCTATCCATGGGGATGTCTTCCATACCCAGGCAACAACAGTGAATGTCCTCACACTCTACTAAACACTGCCTCCTGAAGAAGTGGGGGCTCCTTGCTGCCACCAGGAAGAGACTTAAGTATAGCTGTCCATCGGGCCTCCCCATGGACAACAGTGGGTTAGAAAGGAGAGGTAACATCGCCAGCACAAATAAAGGTTCTTGTACCCTACTGAGTCATCTCCAGTCTTACCCTTAGAGAGTACTGGGTGCCTCACTGCAGCCTGGAAGACAAGGAGGTTGGCTTCCTCCTCCATCTTTGCTACTCTCAGGCAGAGTGAGACTATTGCTATCGCTCTGGTGTCTGCTGAAAAATGTTTGTTGTCTCAAAGTTTCTGTATTTCTAAGGTGCTCTCATCCTGAACCTTTGACTGGAGAAATCCACCTTTGGTTCAGAATTTGTTTTGCTTGTGCCTATTGGCATTTTTGTGTGCTTTGATTCAGCTACTCCAAGTCTGGGATATGAAGCAGAAGGGGCGAAAATGCTAGGAACTGATCACCATGTCCCCTTACCTGCTCCACAGGCTCTAGCCAATCTGTACTTTTCCCTTCTCTCAACTTCTTATGTCTGCTTTGGGGAGCATCCAGGGTCCCCAACTACACTGAGAGGACCCAACCTGGAAATAACATCCATCCACAATGAGCTCTATCTTAAGTCACCCTCCTAATAAACCTTTGACATCAAATTATTAAAATATCCATTTTACGTATGAAGAAGCCGAGTCCCAAAAAATGTTAATCAACCTGGCTAAAATCACACTGCTAACTGTGGCAGAGCCTATCATAAAGCAAGAACTTCGGCTCCAGAGTCAGTGCTGTCAAGGAGTTTGCTAGAATTCTCTGTCAGCCATAAACTGTCATAAAGAAGCTCCTCATTTGCCTTGCTTGGGCTGTCCTTCAGGACTGGATTCCTGATTATTTCACTAGAGTTGAAAGTACCTCCTCAGAACAGTCTTCAGGATATGTACTCCACTCTTTCTTTCTTCATGCCTACCCACAAAAATTCCCCAACCTTAAAAAGCATATGTTTTAAGCATAGACATTATCAATTATGTTTCTTATTTTTAAGAGTCCATTAGAAGAGCTGATGAGAGCCTCACAATGAAAGCCATGAACGCAGCTGCGATCCTTTCCCTCACTGGTCACATCCTCTTGAACTCAGTGCCCAATTTTCTGACAACTCTTTGCTGGATTATATTCGAGGGCATAATTCTTCCTCAGGCTCTTTTTCAAGTCACTTCCATTCTCTCAGTCTTCACACCAAGTCACCTCCACTCCTTTAGATGACGTCCCTATGTCCACCACCTTCCTTCATGCCATGTATCACTGAGACAGAAAGACACATCATTTTACAGGCAATAATGAAGCACCCTGGACAGCACTGTGCTGCTTTTTAATGGTAAAACTAAGACTAGAACACAGTGATACATATCACCATAGCCTTCTTCACCTCTAATAAAGGCCAGTACAACAGTCTTATTTCATACACAAACTCATTTGCATTCCTTCCATCCATAGCTTTTCTGAAGGACCACCAAAAAGAATTCCCACTTCAGAAACAAAGGTGGGAAGAAGAGCAGAGGGGCTCAACAGTACCCCCACCCCCTCCACAAGCCTGAACATGCACATGCTCAGTTGGTCAGTCGTGAAAAGATCCCACCAAACCTGCCTCACTGGCAGCAGTCCCATTTCATTCTTTTTTTTTTTTTTTTTTTTTTTTTTTTTTGTGGAACTGGGGATCGAACTCAGGACCTTGCACTTGCCAGGCAGGCACATGTGCCTGTTAGCTATCTCCCCGGCTCCCATTTCATTCTTGAACACCTTTCTCCTCCTCTCCATCTGGCCCTCACTAGGCTCTTTCTTTCAGGTCTTTCCAGCTTCCTGAACAAGAGCCCGCCCCCTGTGGCTCTCTGTTCCCAGACTACTGCAGTAATTTTCCAGAAGCCTCTGGGTATGCCACACTGCTCAAGGAAAAGCAGTGTCATTCAAGTGACTTTACAGTCCCATAAACACGCCATGTCAGACTTCCCATTATGTAGCGACAGCACCATGCACTGCAATCAACACAGGTCATCAGATCTTATGCCAAGCCCCTGCAAAGTCTCTACCTTGACACATTTAAGTGAAGGCCTGCGTAACACACCTTTGCACGCATCACATTAAAATAACCTGTCCTTGAAGTTCAAGGTCCAGCTAACTGCAGGACATTTTAAAAGGCCACCAGAAACTAACATGTAGACATCACAAAGTATTCTAAACTGATCAATGCTAAGGGAAAAAAAAAAAAAAAAAAAAAAAAAAAAAAAGGTCATGAGGCATGCAAGAGCATGAGCACAGAAAGAGCAGTCTCTGCCCATTAACATAATGGATTTCACTGAACATAGAACCCCTTTCTCGAGACATAAAACGATAAGGGCACGGCAATGAGGTCATCTGCAGACTACATAACATTTAAATCCCTAGCCAGTTTTCCAGTTTTATTTTTGCTGTAACTCACAGAATGTTCCATAACAATCTTCGGCAAAGGAGCATTGCCTGGTTATCCTCAATTCTATAGATGCCTCCTATACACACACAACAGATGGGCTTCCCCTGTGCAAACAGCACATGCACTGCCAGGAATCGCTCTATGTAGTGATCATACTATCTCAGAAAAAAAAAATAAACTATATGATAGCTTTCACCCCCCCAAAGGCAGGGCCACACTATGTAGTATAGCCTGGCCTAGAATTCATGGTGATCTTCCTACCTCAGCTGCAAAGTGCTGGAATTAAAGGCATATATCACCACATCCAAGCTGGAGAGGATTTTTTTTTAATTCAAAATACTTATTTATTTTAAATTTAACAGTGGTTGTATTACATATTTTCATCATTGGATCAGTTCAGATTAATAGATATAGGTATATAAGATTGATCAAACAATTAAACATTAATACTTTCAATAAACATTATTTTTTCTTAAGAGTTGACACACTGCATATTTTCCTCACAATAGTTATACAGAGCACAGGGTGTGGGCATAACACACCTTCCAATTGATATTGGTAAGGAAAGAAAAAAATTTAGAGTTCTTATGTTAGTGAGACTATATGATATTTACACATGTAGGTCTGGTTTATTTCACTAATTATTATATGTTCAATATACATCCATTTATATATGAAGTCTTCCAGCTTATCATTCTTTATAGCTGAGTAATATTCCATTGTATAAAAATACCACATTTTCTTCAACCATTCTTCAAGGGATGGGCATTCTGGTTGTTTCCAAGATTTGGCTATTACAAATTGAGCTGCTATAAACATAGGTGCATAGATATCGGTATGGTATGATGTTTTCAGTTCTTCTGGGAAAATTCCCAGTAAGGGGATAGCTAGATTGAGTGGGATTTCCAGTTCTAGTTTTTTAAGGATCCTTCACACTGCTTTCCAAAATTGTTGCACCAGTCTTCATTCCCACCAGCAATGAAGAAGGGTTCCTCTTTTCCCACAGCCTCCAAGCTGGAGAGGATTAAAAAAAAAAAAAAAAAAAAAAAACAGGACTCTCCTAGAATACTGGGGACACATACTCACAAATCAATCACTATTTTAATTGCTGAAGAAACTTGTCAGAAATTAAAATTTCTACAACATAGAAATTCTGAAGTTTCAGCAGTGCAGAAGAAATTAGCATCAATTGATCCTATATTTTGCGTGGCCAAGTACTTGCCAATCACCCTCAGAGTGGGCAGGATATCCATTTACACCAGGTAAAAACAAGAGGTGAGTCAACTTGCTCGGGATTTGATTTTCAGGCACATGTACCCTTTCTCATGTGTCATCTTCATCTCAGGGTTGACCAGTATGGCTGCTTCTTCCCAGAGAAGCTTTGTAGAGAATGTATCAGAAGCCTAAAGAACTTAACAGATCATTCTCCAAACTTGATCACCAAAACAACTTGCCTACTTCTTGTTTCTATCATTCCTTTTGGCTCTGCAAATGTCCCAGCCACCTACTATTAGTGCTGTCACTGTGGTTGTTCTGTTCAGACTGTTTAATATGGAAAATCAGTCAGGCTCCAATTCTTTCCTCCACGAAGGATGCCGGTCTCAGAGCAACAGTGCAAGTAAGCCTTCCCATGAGACTCTCAGCACATCACCTTTCTGTGGTCCAGCCCTGGTAAACCTGACCATCTAATTCTCACCCTTCTCTAGTTGAGTAAATTATTCCCAAGTCTCTAAACATATCATCTTTGATCTTGGCCCCAACACTTATAGCTTCCAGTAAATCCTATGTGGTGAACCTTTTTATCTTGCCAGGAGAGTATCAGGAGAATTGATGCAATGGTGAAAACTGTATTTCATTTTGCATTTCAAAATTTTTAGAATCTGGTTAATTTCATTCATGCATGCAAATCTCACTTTTAATTCAAATGTCACATTAGAAAGTAGAGTGTATGAGTACAGGTGTCTATAAATGAGAAGTCTGTAATTTAGGAAGCATTTGTGTAATAATGTCTCTCCCAGAACTGCTGTAAGCAAGATGATCAAGGGGAGAAACAGCAGCAACGGATGCCAAATGTGTGATTCAGATGATCTGAAACTCGAGTGGCATTCCAAAGGATATATGCAAATTTCCCTCCGACATGGTCCACTAGCTACCAGACTGAAATTTTAAGATAATACATGAATGACTTCTCTGACAAAAGCTTATAAAAATAGAGCACTAACTTGGAAAATTAGCATGAATACATGTGATCCAAATATCTCTCTCATCATCCTACTATCTCAGAGTGCACAATATAAACCATTTGTTTCATTGTTTATGTATTTTAATAGGAAGGAAACTGTATCCTATTCTCTTTTCAAGTCAGGTTATTTGACTGATTAAATAAGAGGAAGAACTCTTCTAGAATAATAAATAATCTACTCAATTGCACATTTACTGAACACCTTAATATAAATTTATAAAGCAGGAGAGTTAGGCAGGACAATAGCACAGAGCATTTAGAACCAGTTTGACCTGAATTTTGGATACCAGCTTTGTCACTCTGCAGCTGTGTAAGTCTGAACAAATCACATGGGCTCTGAAAACCTCAACTTCTCAGCTGTTAAGAGGGATAACTGTAGACATTTCATGGAATAGCTAAAAGGATTATAAGTGTCACTTACAGACACCTGTATGTATCAATCCTAGTTATTACTGCCTTCAGAACTTCAAAAGTGAAAAAGTTGGTTAGCATATACACAGTTAACCAAAATATAATGGTAGCATAAGAAGTACAAGTAATGCATCAAGCACCACAGAGTATCTACCTTTTTTTAATCTGTGCTACTTACCATATTTGAAGAATTTCAATTAAAAGGAGAATGCAAACTTGGCACTTGTTTGTCCTGAAGACAGATAGATATGCAGACAGATAAGATAGACATCTGTATCTGTAGACAACACAGACAGATAAATGACAGAAGCTAAGAAAAATGATTCCATAGGCTGATACAGAATTCTATGAGGGATTCCCATGGGTTACTAACTTTTGTAACTAGTCAAAAGATCGCAAGAAAGAGGGCAGAAAAGGCAAGATTTAACACCTCCTCCTCTGGCTTAGGAACTACCCAACAGTACACGCAAAGAACTAGGCATTCTGCATCTATAACGTAATCACTGAGAGAACCAGAATCTCTGTGGTGGAGTCTCCTTCAATGAGTATTACTCCTTCTAGAGACTTCTACAGAGACCAAATATCAAAAAGGAAATAAAGGCTGTAAAGTGGATCATGCAAGCTATAAACCACATCATAAAAGGAAATAGTCCATGCAAGAAACAGAGGGACCTGTGACTGGGCTTTGGAGAAGGACCTTACCAACAGGCAACATTAGAGGTCATGGGTTGTCATGGACTTTACAACTTAGTCAATCAGAAAAACAAACACAGCAGCCTCTCCTGAACATAGGCTATGCTAGTGGTGGGGAACCCACAGCATGCGTGCCACAGCGGACAGCTTGCCATCACTGGAAGCTCTACAAGATTCGCCATCACTAGACCGTGCACTCTCATGCCATACTAGGTACACCACGGACAAGCCAGGTACCCTGCCACAGCCCATTAATCAACATAGCACAAATGCTCCTCACTCAAGGTAAAAGAAAGAAGGGGTCTTTAAAAGATGGTACAAGCAACAATGACCCAAAAGTGTCACAGATTAAACATGCCTCTTTAAAATTGTTTACTGCCGGGTGTGGTGGCTCACGCCTGTAATCCCAGCACTCGGGAGGCTGAGGCAGGAGGATTGGTGCGAGTTCAAGACCAGCCTGGGCTACAAAAGTGAGCTCAGGACCAGCCTCAACTGCATAGCGAGACCCTGTCTCAAAAAGACAAAAAAAAAAAAAAAAAAAAAAAAAAAAAAAAAAAAGAATAAAATTGTTTACTATACAAACCATATAATTTTGAATAAATTATAATGCATCCACATGACATAATACTTTTAAGATATTAGCACTCAAGTAACACGTAATACATCAGAAAATTCTTAGAATGTAATAAGAAGCAAAAAGAGCCCAAACCAAAATCTGTATTGCAGTGCTTCTCCTTTTTACACAACGACACACGTGGCACACACATAACAATGGGAATAACCTGAAATGTAACAGTTCCTCCATCTGTGTAATATGATTATGCAATTCTTATTTCCAGAATTTATTTCCTCCTTGCTATTTTTTCGTATTTTCTTCCACAATTTCTGTGAGGTTCCTTTCATAATTTAAAATTGTTGTTATGTTTCAAGAAAAAGAGGCGCATTTATACATGGACAGAGAGTAGCAGTTCAGGGAAAGAGGCTTCACAACAATGGGGGTAGATCTGTGAAACCAAGTCAGTAGGGAAGCACCGGCCATGCCTGGAAAGTGGTCATACAGCCAAGGCACACGAGACACAGACTGAAAAGGTACCACGTTTGGGGCAGATTTTCTTCTGTGAAGAGCACATATTCTGAGTATCAGCAAGGGCTCTAACAGAGCCATATTTATGGCGAGTACCCTAGTAAGTAGTGTCACTAAGTAACTGGCTAGGAGGGATAGGCTACTGTGAGAGCCAAAGTGCAGCCCACACCAGCCTTGGCACAGCTCTCAGCTCCAAAAGTGAGGATGTGGTAGATGTGTGTGCTGGGTACAAGGCCCAAACAACGGTTGAGCAGAAACGGCCTAGAAGATGAAAAGATGGAAGAACTTCTCAAAGACTGGATGCTGGGTTACTGGGGAGGGATCTACATTACCTAAAAACAAGTTATGGGAGCATGTAATGTTTATTTTGAACATGTCCAGTTTAAACTGTCCCCAGGGCATCCTAAGAAGATCCTAACTCTCAGCTGGAAATGTAAATCTGCAACCTGAGAGAGAAGTCCAGACTGGTACCATGTGGTCGGGTGTCACCTGTGCAGGCCTGAAAAGTGTCCCATAATAAAGGTGATCGGAGATGTGGCTCAGGAAGAGAGAGGAGGGGAGCAGTTAAGTCAGAAGCAGGGGAGAACGAGAGTAGAGGACCGCACTGTAGAAGAGAAAAAAGCAACCACTGGCAGAGCTTGAAACGCACAGGTAGCTGGGACTTCTCGGCCAGAGAGAAGTTCCTGAGAACAGTGAGAGCGATCCTCCCTCATTTCTGTGCAAAGTACAAAACGGCTGAACAGAGAAAAATGGCTCACTCAGTATGGTGCTTAGAAGGTCAAATGACACTAAAAAATTGAAGGAATTACATCAATGTGTCTTACTGTGATCATAATAGATATTTCCTTTTGGGCACTGACAAACTTAAAAATGCATCAAGTCCAGTGCGCTAAACATCGTTACCTCTCCTCATCAGATACACTGGAGATGCTCAACTCCTGAGTGCTAACAGCTTGTGGCCACTGCCACAGCAACCAAGAGAAGAGCTCTGCCTGCTGCTGCCGACACCGGGTCTGTGGCCTGCATAGGAACGAAGACGCCCTTTCAGACATGGGGGCGGGGTTCCACCTGGTGGCAGGTGTCTTGTGAACACTGCTTGATCTGGGGTGTTTCTATAATTACTGGAATATAAAAGGTAGCAACCAGGGAAGACAAATTAATTCCTAGCTTTGTGAACTAAAAACATGTATGCATCAAACCCACTTGGATTTGCTTTCATTAGCTATTTTATTTCAAAGTCACAGTTTTAACAACTCTTTTTATAAACTGATTCTTCCCTTAATAATAAAGAGAAAACTTTTCACACACAAAAAAGAAACTCCTGAAAAAGACAAATGTATCGCCTTGCTCATGCCTCACCTTATCTACAAGGGCCCAACTAGGACAGGGACAAGAAGCATTTGTTCAATCCATTCCACTTTTCAAATACACTCCCTTTCACTCATTTCAATAAGCCAATATAAGATTTTAAAATTACTGCAATCTATCTTACCCATTTAATTATAGCTAACAACAGAACTAAGATAAACAACAAAGTCTGTGTGAGAGGCAGTCCAGCTGAAGATCCGTGTTTCTTTCCCTTATCAGATTCAGCAGAAATACACTGTGACTGTGATGAGGCACTCCCTGGATTCCTAATCACGTGACTCTGACCTTGCCAGAGGCAAAATCTCCAGCATTTAGGACGTGCCACACGGGCCGGGCCCACCACTGAGCGAACACGTGGCAGAGTGCTCCAGGACTGGGCAGGATGTCTAGAGCAGAGCAGTGTTTCTAGAACTCCCACTGACATCCCAACCGCCATGATTTTTGCTACAGCTGTGACCCACTTGAACTGATATGTATTTAACTTTTCTTTAAATCAACATTTGTGGCTGAATCTTTTTCAGAGTAAGCATACAAATTAGCCTGAGGATACAAAGCAATGAACAGATACAGTGCAATTTATGCCTTGTTGGCAGGCCAGCACCTTTGAGAGTTCTGAAACTTAAAGATTTATTTACTTTCAATGTGAGGAATTTGTAGCGTGTTATTTTTCTGCTATCAGGCAAATAGCTTGAGAACCTATATCTCAATGAACCCATTTCAGATGAAGCCCATTTTCAATATGAAACTCCTAAGTCCAGAAAATTCAATTTAAAAATGAAGAACAATTCGTTATAACCACAGAGACTTTAGGGGCATGAGTCTTATCACAGAATCTCAAGCAAACTCAGGAAACAAATCCCACGGGTACTCTGTCTAGAACTGGAGATGCAACCAGGAGAGGCTAATATGGTCCCTATCTAACAGACCTGGGAGCAAGGCAGAAACCCAGCAGAAACGACGCAGGAGGCCAAGGATAGCACGGACAATCAACATGGGAAACCCCAGGGCATGTCCTCTTGTGGAGCGCAATGCTGACGTTACAGTGGAAAGCACATATCAACACAACAGCCACAAGGGAAGTTTTTCCTTCCATTCCTTGTGAAAATACCATTACTTTAATGTGAAATAGTTATAACTTTCTCCCAGACCATGAGCCTCCAAGATTTAAGGAGCATGTGAGCAAGTGTGTGTATGTATGAGTACGTGTGTGTGTGTGTGTGTGTGTGTGTGTGTGTGTGAATGAAGAGCAGCAATACAGCAATGACAATTAACAGAGAGAGGAGCAAGAAAGCCTTGTCCCACATTTGTCATGTGATGCTCTAGTTCGGGTCTGGAAGATATGCTGAGGGATTAGTCCTCAGGAAGAAAATAGAACCTTTAAAAGGTGGAGCATCCTAGGTGGCCTTCTGGTCTGTGTGCACGTGCCCTCAAAGAGGAAAGTAAGACCCCTCTCATCCCTTGCTCTTCTCTTACTTGTTTTCTTGCCATTCTATTCAACTTCAGCAGAGCCTAGAGGCACTGAGTCTGTCTGATGCTTTAGAACCTTCAAAACCAGGAGCTGACATAAGACCTTCCTTTTCTAAGGTGACTTATCTCAGGAATATGTTACAGGGATATAAAACTAACTAAGGAGACCCCAAACCTTCCACTCCTCCAAACTTCTTCATGTCTTTTTTTTTTTTTTTTTTTTTTTGCAGTACCAGGGATTGAACTCAGGGTCCTGGACTTGCCACACAAGCACTTATTCTACTGAGATATCTCCCTTGCCTTTCTTTATCTGTCTTAATAGCAACTCTGTACTCCTAACTGCTAGAGGAAAAAAGTAAAAAATAAAAATAAAAAAGAGCAGAGTTATCCTGAACGTGTAGCTTGCCCTCAATCCTATATCCAATCTAACAAATTCTGTCAGATCTACCTTATACATTTACCAAGAATCCTTTGGCCACCACCCTAAGCCAAAACTCTATCATCCCAGGCATGGATTACTTAACTACCATCCAACTGGTATCCCTGGTTTCAGCTGCTTTCCTTTTGGCTCATTTTCCGATGTAACAGCTAGCATGAATCAGTTCATATATAAATCAGGCTGCAACACTCTTCCTAGCTCTCCAGGGCTATTGCATATCAATCAAGTAAATGTTCAAATGTCCTGGTGGTAACCAATGGTCCCTGCAGGCCTGTTTCCTGTTACTTGCTGGAAGGATCCTCTTTGCCAGTCAACCTTGGTCATCTGGATCCAGTCAGCTGGTTATTTCCCGAGCACATGAGCCTCCCTGCACTCTACGCCTTTCCCACTTCTGCTCCATGTGGATGCTTTTCCCCTTTGCCATGCTTTCTTATTTCTTACATCTTCACTCAGACATCATCTTCTCATTCTTTCTAGCCATCTTTCAGAAATCTTCATTTTTCCTCCCCAGTACTCTCTCTCCTTTTTTTTTTTTTTAACCACCATCTAGCACAGAGCACATGGTATTTTTATGTTATTCATTATCTTAATCTTTTAGAATGTGAACTCCATCATGAAGTGATTGTTTTATCCCTGTCTATTGTAGCTTCAGATTGTAGATTAGTATCTGCCCCACAGAATATATTCAATGGATATTTGTGGAATGGTTTTATGGAATGAGGAATTTAAAGAAGAGACAGACTATGATAATGAATTCTTAGCACCATAGAAACATCACAGAATAGAGATGAGAAGAGTGGATTGATTTCAGAGAGGATATGGCAAGAATGTTCCACCTACATGAGGAGAAAGTTAACTGTGAAGACACATAAGAACATACAACCAGTTAGCTTTTTCATAGTTCATTTGGGTAGAGCTTTGATTCTTCAGCAGTAATCCAGGCCACAGACTGCATAATAAACTCTGTGACTGTATAAATCTCACTTCAGAAATTTAAGAATTCATCAGCAAAGATGAGTGGCCACGTCATCAGGAAAATCGGCACCATTTAAAAACCTAGCAGCATAATTTGCCAAGGCAAAGAAGAATTACATATCAAAACCTGAGGTGCTCTGATCTCTGTACCAAAAAAAGCAATGCTGAACCACAGATAGCTTCTGACTTTCTATACCTTCTGGTCTCCTATCAATCCAGTCTTCATTAATTAGCCTATTAAAAGAGTAGTATCTTTCTTAAATACCCAAATCCTTAGAGACAAGTATACATTTCTTTTCTAACGAAAAGTATAAAGCAAGTAAAGTAAAACACCCACCTATTGGCTCCAATGACAGTGTTCCACGGAATGGTGAAGGGACTCTCTAACATCAGCAAAGTTTAATTACTACTAGACACAAACTAAACACTAAAACAAAAGGGACTATCACTATACCTTTTAGAAAAAGCCAATCAAAAACCACCACAACCATGTGTAAAGGGAACAGGAATCGCACAGGAAGATCTGTATGCCACGTTCACATAGTTTCCACTGTTTCTGCTACCCAATCTTTCTGTTCAAAGGATAAACTCAAAGATCAACAACCAATGAGACTCACAAGAGGAATCACCATAAGGCCAAATTATCAAAGTTAGGATGATAAAGGGAAAAACTGCATCTCCTCTGGGGATTACAGAGAAGATGGTTATTGAATCATAAGAAAAATAAACTAAAAAGAGACCTGTTCCCAACTCCAAAATAGTTGTCTAGGTGAAGATCTTAACGATGGAGCTTATGTTTGGAAAACTAAAATAAGGTCCATCAATTAAAGTTCATGTTTTCCTGACACTCTAGTTCTTCTGTCCCCACTTATATCCCAGCTGCTGGCAGGCTGTCCCACCTCACCCTCCCAATTAAGTAGACGGGATCCTGATGGTCCCTTCTACTGCTATTCCATACCATGGCCTGTACCCTCAGGTATTATTACAGAGATGCTCCTTGTAGGCATAAGGAACCAAGGCACAACTACGGGAAACAGTCTACAGCCTACAAAGAGTAGGTCTGAGAATCATCTCACACAGAATATTCCCTACAAACTATCATTTCTTTCTACATATGCCAAATTAAGCAAGCACTTAAGCAACTGGCAGAACCAGGTCAGTGAAGTTTGGGACTTATTCAAAGTCTCCGAAGGTCTTAACACCTAATCTTCCAAGATGTCACAATCATGGAGAAAGAATTCAGGGTCTATTATTTTCATTCCTTTCAGGATATTTTTGCTACTTTAACATAAACTTGTAGAAAAGAGCTGTAAAAGGAAACAGTGGAAGAGCAACTGAACTGTACCTATTACATGTGGGAATATTTGCATCACATAATTCAACAACTAAAAACAAGAGGCTGCAAACAGAATATCAGAGCTGGTACATCACTTGCCATCCCTTTTGATTTTAACTCTCTTGCATATAAGTTTAACTAGAAGCTTAGTCCTGAAGAAAAAGTACTATGTTCAAAGTAACAGAGGGCTAACTAAACTCAGCAGATACAGTTCTTTCTGAAAACCCTGGAGTAGCCTTTTCAACCTTTGCTGCTTCTAGGCTCATTAATAGTTCAAGACAGTTCCACTATTCTTTTGTGTTGCTAACACTGACCATACTATGTGTGTCACTTAGATGATAAATATAATTTAGTTCAAAATTATTACTGCCTTAGTTTCTAGGATAAATTCAGAGAGTTTTAAAATTAAACCATCTTTGTTTTGTTTTGTTTTGTTTTTGCAGAACTGGGGACTCTGCATTGAACTCAGGACCCTGTACTTGCCAAGCAGGCACTTGTGCCCCTGAGCTATCTCCCCGGCCCTAAAATTGAATTATCATGAACAATCCCAAAGACTTTCTTGGCAAATCTCATTTCTGAGAGTTTTGTATATAAACTCTATCATCAGTTTTGGCTGCTATGGTAACTAGTATACTTCAAATGAGGTATGAAATAAGTATTACTACCTGTTCAACATCTTCTGAAGAAAACCATAAAGATTATGAGATTTAATCCAACCTAAATTTCAAAATACAGCATCAATGTTCACTCCTGAAATCTATTTATGTTCCTATTTGCAAACCAATACAGAAAAACTTGGAACAATTACACAGGATCATGGATGAAGAGACTTCGATGTTACTCTTTAGCTAGTCACATTAAGGAATCATTTAGAAACTCTCCTGTCAGTTTTTTAAAAAACTGAGGTGCTTTAAAAAAAAAAAAAAAACGTTGTAGAGCAGTTGTAGGTTCAGCTGCTAAATATTTTCTAAACCCCTATGAACAAGAATCCCATCAACATGTTGCACCAAAGTAGAACATTTATTACAATCAATGAAGATACACTGGCATACAAAGTTCATGGTTTACATCTAGTGCTGTACATGGCTTTGCACTGATGTCTAATGACATGTATTCATCATTACAATATCGCAGTGTATTGCTACTGCCCTAAAATCCACCTGTGTTCCACCTAATGCACCTTTCCCATCCCCTCAAACTCCTGCAGCTATGATCTTTTTCACTGTCTCCACAGTTTTTCCTTATTCAGAGTGTGATGTGGTTGGAACCCACCCAGCCTTTCAGACTTTTACTTAATAACATGTCTTTCCATGACTTGACAGCTCATTTCCTTTTTGCACTGAATGATCTCCCATTCCCTAGAAATAAGTACCATCATTTATTTATCCATTCATCTACTGAAGACATCTTGGTCACTTCCAGTGGCAGTAATGAATAAATCTGCTATACATATTTGTGCACATGTTTATGTGTACACAACTTTGTAATTCACATGGACTATCAAGGAATATAATGGCCAGATCATATGATAAGCATACGTGTAGCTTTCGAAGAAACTGCCAATTGTCTCCCCCCACACAAGATGGGGTATTGCTGTATTCTCCAAGGTTAGCCAGGAACTCACCATTCTCCTGCTTCAGCCTCTCAAGTAGTGGGAATTACAAGTGTACTTAGTCAACTGTCTTTTAAAATCATAGTGCAGATTTGCGTATCCAGGAGCAATAAATGTGAGTTCCTGATACTCTACCACCTCATCAATATTTGATATCAATGTTTTGGACTTTGGCCATCCTTTTTTATTTATTCATTCTAATGAGATAAAATAGCAATGAATAAGCTTCAAATCAAGTCAGTAGGATGGTTACAACAATTAATATATTGCATATTGCTGTCTTCATAGTAGTTTCAGAGGTCAACATGCAGACAAAATATCTTGTATAAACAATTTGGTACTAACTTTTATTCTCAATGAGTTAAAAGAAAGTAGCTATATATCTATTCTAACTCTCCTGTGTGTGTGTGTGTGTGTGTGTGTGTTTCACAACCGAATGGTCTTTTTTTTTTTTTTTTTTTTTGTCTTTTTTTGAGACAGGGTCTTGCTATGCAGTTGAGGCTGGTCCTGAGCTCATTTTTGTAGCCCAGGCTGGTCTCGAACTCGCACCAATCCTCCTGCCTCAGCCTCCCGAGTGCTGGGATTACAGGCGTGAGCCACCACGCCCGGCTCTGAATGGTCTTTTACTTACACTTTTATGAAGTTAGTGATGCCTAACACTAGGTTGTCTAACAACTGATAGCTAACCTTACCTAGACAGGATGTTGATCTCAGGAGTGAGGTAACTTGTTTGCTTTAGGCACTGGGCCAAGTCCCACCTACACATATATGATCAATTTCCTAGCTTCCTGGCTCCCAGGAAGCCAGGAAGCTTTTTCACTTTGTTTTGTCAGAGATGGGCTTTCCACTGCAGTTAGAGAAGCAGTATTTGGAAAAGTCCTCAAAGGATTTTTTCATACTTAAAGCCAGTCTAAAGACTGTAGGTACTTGAATTCAACAAAATAAACCAATAGCGTCCAATAGTCCATCTAACAGTGGGTTATCAGAACTGGCAATTGTCAGAACTTGTTGACTTGAGCCTTTTACAGCTCAGCATATTACTTTTTATGCTTTATGGTTGTACTTTTCTGCTGAATGGTTAAGACCAAGTTAAAGTAAGACCTATATAACAAAAATGTAACTTTTGTATCTGGCAACTTCAGTCCAATCCCCTCAGAATTTATCTTGAAACCATGTACAGTATCTTGCAGATCTTCTGTCACTGTCAGCCATCTTGATGAGTCAAGCCATTGCTTGACCAATTTGCTCTCTGTGAAAGCCTAAGAGATTTTTTCCTCTCTAAGTGACTCTCTTTAGGCACACTACACATTGTCTATCATTTTCCTCTGTTGTCCTATAATCTCCTTGATTGGAAAATTTGGGACACCACTTAGTTATAGGATGTCACAGCAGAGGTTCCCTTATGTCCTGAGTCCTCACTGACCTTGAAGAGCTAAGGCCAAAATATTGGCAATCCTTGTAGCCCCCTATTTCTCTAACTTTGGTCTGCAAACTTTAGTCATTAAACATCAAAAAAAAAAAAAATACTTAATGATATTATTACCCTGTAACATACAGCTGAGCTTAACATCACTGTTTGTATATCAAATGCCTTAGATATAACATGGAACTGCTATTTTCCAATCACCATGGATATTCTAAAATTTAAATCCCCATAGAATGTGAACAAAAATAATTATACATTTTTACACAGAAATCTAGAAATCAAACCATATACAACATGTATTAATACAGGGTCTGCAGGGTCTCACTGTGTAGAAGGGACTCACAGTGATTCCCCTGTTTTCAGCCTCTCAAGCATTGCGATTACTGGCATGTGCCACAACATCCATTCTCAGTCACTGCCTCAACGCACCCCAGGTGCAGGGCTGGCAGAGCATGCCAGCGATCCAAACCCTGGCAGCTGCGTTCCGCCTATGCAGGTGTGAGTTTTGGCCATTCTAATAGGTTGGTCCTTGCATATTATTGCTACTTCAACTTGTAATTCCATAGCGACTTGACTGAGCATCTATTCACATGCCAACTGCCAGGCCTTTCATGTTAGACTTAGACTTTGCAAGGGCTGCAGCATCACACTGAGCCCTGTGCAGCAGAGCGAAAGCAAGCCCTTCCATGACCAGTAGGCTGGGATTCAATCACAGAACCAGCCACTGAGACAGATAATTTTGTTTCCTTGAGCAAAAAAAGCTGTGTGGAAACGAAAGGTCATGCACATCACAGCAAGTAGACCCACACACTCTATCTACATATATGAAAAGGTGTCAAACAAGTTCTAACATCTCTGATTAGGCCATTACATTGAGGAGGACATTTACTATCATCAGTATATGTTTTAAATCTGCACAGTAAGAATTCTTCCTCTTTGTGCTCCAATGAGGTACTCCACTGGACACTTGGGGGTTAATAACAGTTAGAGGATTTGCCAGTTCAACAACCCAGATGAACTGGCACAGGAAAAAAAAAACATCCAGTTGCTTATGCACTGATGGTCAGTGTGGGGATATGGAGGACTATGGGGCTTCTGGTAAGGAGAAGTGAAGAAGTCATTTTGCAAGTAAACTAATCAAACTATTATTTTGTCTCCTCTTGAAGTTTACTGATTTTTAAGAAAGATTTCTACCTCCACATATTTGTATAAGAACAAGTTTCAAGTGACCTTCTGAGGAAAATATAAAGCAGTATGCACCAACTTTATCCACTTCAAAAAGTGTTTCCAGCAGCTCACTCTTTCAAAACTATACTTTAAATCTAACAGTCAGTGCAGATAATATATCAGAAGTGTCAAGCAAGAGGAGTCAAATTCTCTGACAATCACAGATGGGACTCTCAACCATTCCTTGAACAAAAAAAAAAAAAAAAAAAAAAAAAAAAAAAAAAAAAAAAAAAAAAAAAAAAAAAAAAAAAAAAAACCTGCTTTGAATATACTCTATATTCCTCAATGTTCTAAAGACTTAAAATATGTGAGGGTCAACTTGATTTGAATACATAAACTAAAGGGCCAGCGAGATAGTCAGCAGACTAAGTACATGCTTAGGCAAGCTCAGGGACCAGGTTTCAATCCCCACAACACATGCTGTGCTGGTTCTAACCCTGGAAGTGCTGAACCAGCCACTCCAGGTATGATGCACACCTGTAATCCCAGCACTAGGGAGGCTGAAAACAGGAGGATCACTACGAGTCTGAGTTGCACAATGAGACCCTGTACCCATTACATTTTAAAAAATAATAAATGAATAGAGGGCCAGCCAGATAGCTCAGCAGATTAAAGCACCTGCTTAGGCAGAGCACAGTGGCCCCCCGGACACACTGAGATAGGGACTGAGAATAGGAGTGCTGGCATCAGCCGGTCTGTACTGAGACCCTATACATCCTACAGACCCTATCCTAAATACATTTTTAAAAATGAATAAACTGGATTCACAAATTATATATGTAAATGTAACATTACTGAAATATTACTGTCACACCTACTGTGGGCTGCAGTAGCTCTGACTTAGGTGACCTCAAATGTCAGCATATGCATCTCTTCCACTCAGGGAGCCAGGAAATCGAGCACACAGCTTGGAACTCTGAATCACACTTACACAATTAGAGATGCTTAGGTTATATTATCAGGTGTCTCCTCAGTGGTCATATTGGTGAACTGAATTGTTTTTTACTCTGCATATTTGACTAGAAATCAAAGTAAGATCCATACTTTGTGGTTGTTTGATATCTTATAGATTTTTTTTTAATCACAAAGTCTCTAACATATGTCTTATTTACTTATATCTGCTTTTATGGTTATTGGAGAGACCAGATGTTTCTCTGAATTTTGCTAAGATTTCACTTACACAGTTTCTGTCTCCTATAAATTGGTTTCTAGATCTAGTAACCTGATCTGATACAGGATCTTTATTGTTTTCCTTTCAGGCAGGATTGGTCCCTCTGGAGAGGTGGTATGAACGTCCACAATGAACAACAGTCATGATGGTTGTGATTCATTTTGTGGTGAGAACAACTTGCTGATTTGTCCCTCCAAAGTCTCATACAGTCATAGCAGGGGCTTTTCAGAAATAATTGGATCTACAGAGCATGGTGTGGGGACAAAGGGTGTGTCATTACTAAATCAGTCCACTGATTCATTTGGCATAGTTCTGGCTGGGATTAAGGGTCTGAGTGCTATTCCTGCCTAAGGGTGGGTAGTTTGCATATAATATAAGGGACAGAAAAAAGCCTACTTGACATGGACTGTTTCTCCTCTGCAGTGGCTCTCTCCCATGCCTGCCTGACTCGGAGCCAGTTGACTATGTACTGAAACCCCTACAAACAGTAAGCTAACCTTCCCTTAACTGGTGGGTGTTGGGTATTTTGTCTCAGCAATGAGAAAAGTAACTTAAGACAATCATTCAACCTGAACTCATTGTTTGGAATATATCTATAAGAGAGAATCCACTGGTCAACTGTTTGGCTTATTTCCATTTTAATGGGATCAGTCTGACAGCTATGTAGAGAAAAGAATATAGAGGCAACTGCAAAAGCACAAATGGGTTAGCAGCATATTGCTGGCACCAGAAAAGCCAAAGTCACAGTGAAGACCAAGGTTAACCCTGCAAATGTGGAGAAGTGTCCCAGTCTAGCTCTGTTTCAAAGTAGATCCAACATTAGTTCCCAGGGATTGGAGTTGTGGAGTTACACTGTTTGCAAGTAGGTCAGGAGTCCCTGACAGCTTACTTTAGAACATGACAGGGGCAGGAGATGAAGCTCTGGGTGCTATAAACTGGGTATAAAAGCTAATCATGCTATAGTAAGAAAGATGAATTTGTGAGAAGACTAGACTATCCTGTTTTCAAGCCTGGGTGGAATACTTATCGCTAAATAAGCAATTAGTTAAAAAAAACTATTGTTTTTGAAAGATGGCAATGGACATTTAAAAAAATAGCTGCTGGAATAATTAAAAATAAAGAGAAATTAATGAAATCTCAAAAAATAATATTTATAAATATATGGGAGTTGGGAAAATCTGAGGCAGTATCAAAGGCTTACTTTACACATGGCCATCAGAGCTCCTTTTCTATATTTACATAGTTTATGAATTAAACCATAATTAGCAAGCGTAGCAAGTCTAATCTATTATAACCCTCCCGATCTGTCCAAAAAAACCTTTTTCAATTAAATATCAAATTTGACAATAAACTCTACTTAATATAGTAAAAAGGCTTTAAATTTTCACATTTCCTCAAATTAATTCATTTTAGAAGTTTTTAATTGCTTTCTCTGCTACACTGCCTTTCCAAGTTCTAATGAAATCATTTAAATGTGTTGGGTTTTGTTTTTTTTTTTTTTTTCATTTTAACCTTGAGGACTGATTTTCCATAACAGATAGAAAATGCATCATGGGACAAAAGGCAGCAGCAAAGCTCTGACTCTGAATTCTTCCCAAGTCTCCAGACCAAGTTCTGTACCACTGATTGAGCCTCTGCTGAGACTCAGCTTCTGCGCTGCATCGGAAGGTGTGCAGGGAAAGGACGTGAATGTCTTCTTCTGAGATATTTATGTAAAAGACAGAATAGTCTCCCAGCTGGATGGGCCATCTCTCTTCTGAAAACCTCACTCTCCCTACTTTCCTTTTCATAGAAGACAAAAGGTACACAGTAGTAATGTGATTCCTCTGACAGTGATGGTGCACCTTCTGGAGACAGGCGCCTAAACTGCAACCCAAAGCCCATGTGTTGATTCAATCCAGAAACCAGGCCCGGCACGTGAGGTAGACCAACCTTGGCCTCCTGGAAACTCCCTGAACCCAGGAGGTAGGGCCTGCATGTTAGTCACACTTCATCCATCACAGGCTCCATGTGCAAAACTGCCGCAGAACTCCCTATAGAGAGACTAGAGACAAGACCCACCCAACAGGAGCTGAACATCTTGCCAGAGTGGCACAGCAGGTTCACCTCCAAGGGCTACAGCAGGAAGAAGTGGAGCTCAGCAACCAGACCCAAGCCACATGCACCCCCTGGACAAGTTTGAACTTGGTAGATCCAGATCTGGTGCTAAAGTAAGAATTCTACCAAAGCTTTACGTCAGTGGTCAGAAGGCAGGGCTATACAAAATGACAAAGAGAAGGAGCAAAATATATTCTCAAGACCCAAGGCCACCCAGAATAAATACAGGAGACAATAGCATAGAAGGAATTAGAAATCAGACACATGAAATCTATAAAATAATAGCATCTGAAGTAAAGAAACAAATGTTGAAAAGTATAGAGGAAATCATATCAGAAGTAATTTAAGAAGTAAAAAAATAATACCTATAATAAAAGAAGTACTATGTGCTTCTAAAGAAGACATTGATAAAGCCTGACAAATAGCTCAATGGAGGAAGTTGGGCATCCCTGGCAAGCACAAAGTCCTGGGTTTAATCCCTGGTACCACGGAAAGAAAGAAAGAAAGAAAGAAAGAAAGAGAGAGAGAGAGAGAGACAGACAGACAGACAGACAGACAAGACAAGACAAGACTGTTAAGAAGACAATGACAGGGGCTGGGGAGATAGCTCTGTGGCACAAGTGCCTGCCTGGCAAGTGCAAGGTCATGAGTTCGAACCCTGGTTCCTGCCCAAAAAAAAAAAAAAAAGACAATGATTAAAAAAAAAATAGAGGAAGATAGAAAAATTATGAAATCCTGGATTGAGCAATATAGGAAAGTAACAGAATATATGAAGAAGATTCAAAGCACTATACAGGAACTTAAAACCTCAATCACAAGCTGGCAAAACTGTTCCAATCAAAGTGAAAATGGACTTTCAGACTTTAAAGATACCATTGCAGCTAGTGAAAAAGTAAGAAAGGATAGGATACAAGAAAAAATAATTCAATATCTTCAAGATGATGCAAAGATAAATAATGTAAGACTAATAAGCATCAATGAGAAAGGTGTCAATACAAATGAAATAAAAAGAATACAGGCAGAAGTAATAACAGAAAACTTCCCAAATATTGAGAAACAACTTGACACTGAGGTAACTGAAGCATACAGAACTCCAAATAACATCAACCCAATTAAAACCATACCCAGACATATAATAATCACGATCCCAGAAATTCAGTACAGAAACAGTATACTGAAATCCACTAGAGAAAAGAAACAGATCACATTTAAAGGAAAGCTTATTAGAATAATGGCACATTTCTCTTTACAAATCATATAGTCAAGAAGAACATGAAGCAAAGTACTTCAAGTCTTGCAACAAAACAAACTCCAGCCCACACTGCTATACCCAGCAAAATTCTCTTTTTTCAAGTTCAGTGGAGAAGTGAAATACTTCCAGGACAAAGAACAACTAATGAATTTCATGATGACAAAGCCAACCCTACACAGTTTACTAAAAGATATTCTAGAGAGGGATCAAAAGGACCATAACTCTATGAAGGAGAATGGAAAAAATCCACCAAATAGGGCAAATGACTGAGCACAGGAGAAAAAGAGGTATACAAAATCAGTCTTTCAACTATTCTTTTGTATACAGCAGCAAAATATGTCCACCAGCACATTCTACAAATAGACTTCTCATGCATCCTATGGGTCATGATTCTGTCTGGTTCTATAGGATTGATATCAAGGAAATAGCAGTAGCTCAGTCCCACAAATGACACCTGGCCACCAGTAAGTGTCATGGACACTGTCCACATCCTGACATACCAGAACTTTGTGTGATATCCTATCCCCAAACTGTTAGAAGTTCTGGTCATATACTTCCATTCCAGTGTTTATGTTATGTTTTATTCTTAGTAATCCTTTACTATCACGGAAATTTTTCTTAAGTTGATATCTTCGTATATATATTAACCTATTCAAATACTATGTGAGTACTCTGAATTGATTATAAATTCTTACATATGATATGCAATATTCTGGCCTCTAAGTTGGACTCACAATTTGATTTGAATTTTGGAATATTGTTTTGAAATATTTAATTTTAAT
This sequence comes from Myocastor coypus, assembly GCA_004027025.1. Lineage (NCBI taxonomy): Eukaryota > Metazoa > Chordata > Mammalia > Rodentia > Myocastoridae > Myocastor > Myocastor coypus. The sequence goes on from PVJA010007691.1 coordinate 53,931, forward strand.
TAGTATTTAATTTTCTGAATATTGTTCAATTACACTTTTTGTTTTATGATTTTTTAAAAAGCCCATGTATTGATTGCAAAGTGCCAACACTGCAGTCAAACCTAAATACTGAGGTTTTAGATTAGAAAAAACACCTGTTACCTGATGCTCCACTGTTGGGAGCCCTGGCTCACATGCCACAGAAAGGGCTCAGTGTGTCTGCTGCAGCACATGTACCGGGCCACAGGTTCGCTACCACTGTTTTTAAGGGCACTTCCACCAACCATTAGAACAAAATCAGAAATGGTTTGAGTGCAAAAACGTGAATTCAGACCAAAACAGAGAGAATGTAAATTAGTGTATGTTCACACATTTCCCAAGGAACTTTCTTTCTCTCTTTCTCTTTCTCTTTCTCTCTCTCTCTCTCTCTCTCTCTCTCTCTCTCTCTCTCTCTCTCTCTCTCCCTCCCTCCCTCCCTCTGTGTCCCTCCCTGCCTCCCTCCCTCTCCCTCTCTATATGTGTGCTTGCACATGGGATATATGAGTGAGAGAAATCTACTTTGGAACAGAAGAGGTTAACTGGTAAAACAGATGTCATGTGACTAGTCATCCCAGACCTTCCCTTCATAGCTCACCAGCAACAAGGTAATGAGATAGTTTCTAAAGGAAAAAAAGCATGTAGAAACAAATAAAAGCCCTTGGTGGGCAAATCAGTATCTGTTCATCCATTAAGTGTGTTTTGCTTGAACAGATTTTTATAGAAAGATTATATCTATTGTGTTTTTCAGAGTTTAGTTATTATTTTTCCAGCTTTGCTGTGAATGTGACCATAGAAAATGCCCTTCTTCCTGTCCATTGTCTGTCTGCAATTTACTAAATGAGTCATTTACAGAGAATCCTGAGAATATGCAAAATACTTAATGAGTGGGCCCAAAAAGTGCACTCTCTGGTCCTTCCTAATGAATTTAAAGGTAGTTAAAGGAAAACTTACAAAATTCATTTGCCTATTCATAATGACACAATGAAGGAGAATCTAATAGAAATTTGGTATGACCAACTGAAATGGGAGGTAAGTAACAAAGCAATACTATATAAAAATGAACATCCTACTGTTTAGAGCCGACATCAGGGTGCCTCTCACTGACTAAAACCAGTGAGCAAGTTTTTAATTTATTTTTATTAAGTTACTGACAGTTTTCAACTGCTACAACAGCTTTAGATATTCACTAAAACCAACAGCAAAAAAAAAAAAAAAAAAAAAAAACTTTCCTTTAGAAAATTAAGGTCTGGGTATTGTTCATTGAACATCCATCCTGTGGTCTGCTTTTTGCTAGGCACTATGCATGAGTTATGTCAAAATATGATGTCTCTGCCACAGGACAAAAATTCTACAGGATTAACAGTGTCATTCATTTGTTTTTATGTTGTATCTCCAATATCTGTAGTATCTGACACACAAAAGGCAGTCAACAGTTCTGAATGAATGAATGAATGAATGAATGAATTTTTTTACAGAGCAATGGCTAACCCCAAGCTCCCTATCATTGAGTTGACATTCTTAGGAAGTCCCATCACCCTTGGCCTCAGGGTACAGACACAGGAGGCAGTAAGGAAATGTATTCAGTGAACACTCCAGCTGAACCTAACACTTGGCTGCCTCATTTCAACAACTGATTTCACTCTCCGGATTTCACTCCTGAATGATCTGTGTGTATGGATGTACACTTCCTTTCTGAGGGGACATTAGGAGTAACTTCAGAGACAATGATCTTTATTCTTTTTCAAGGGTCTGTTGCAGGCAATGATGCCACTTGAGTACTATTAGGGTTGCTAAGGAGATGAGGAACATGCAGGGGGGTGCGAGGGACTCTGAATGTTTTCTTGAGTCGGCAGACTAGGGCACAGTGACCAGAATCGATAAAGAGGGCCAGCCTGGCCTCCCAGTCCAGTGCCCTGCAACCCATGGAAGAAGCCATAATCCTAAACTGCCCTTAAGCTTTAAGCCATGCAAATATGAGCCTACAACAGCTATATTCTACATATTTTCATTTTATTTAACTTATGGATTACCAAGACACATGAGGGTACAAAACAAAGCCAGTCTGTGCTTCAGTATTGGTATGGATTAAGCACCCAGGGGAAGGAAGCATCACACTTTAAGCCATCTGCCCTGCGGGAAACAACAACAAACCTAATGGACAAACCGAGTTGCCTTTTATCAGCTGCCATATTCCTGAGTGATGGGGGAGGGCTGTGCTCAGCTGTGGAAGTGCACTGGAGGCCCCAGCCAGAGGGCTGCTCCGGAGTCTTTGTGGTTTCTAACATGGAAAGTGCCCTTAATCTAGTAGACTTGTCCATGACTCCAGGCAGCTTTTACAACCTGCTCTCCAGGCGTGTTCATTGATCCTCACCACGAGTACTTACAGGGAGTCTGCTAGGTTTTAGCCCTCTCAGTTTAATTCACACAGAAAAGACAACTTGGTGAGGGAAAAGTGGGGAGATTTATTAAAGGAAAGCTACCTGATTTAGAACTTTATTCCAAAGATATCTGGAATATTTTTAAAATTTTAACTGACAGTAATTATACATCTTTATGGGGGTAGTGTGGTATCTCAGTGCATACACACACTGGGTATTGATTAGCACAAGATATTTACACTATCCATTGTCTCAAACATTTATACTTTCTTTGTGATGCAAAATCCCCTCATCTACCTATTTTGGATTATAGGAGACAAGGGTGTAGACTGTGACCACCTTCTGGATATTTTTCATTTGCAAATTAACAACAGTTCTCCTTTCTCAGTTTCTTTTCCATCTTCCTCTCTAAACAGTACAGTGATTGTGTTGGATATTAATGAAGGAGTATAAGAACAAGGGAGGATTTCAAATGTCCTTCATCTTGTCATTTGCTTATGTCTCCATAGCCTCTGCTATGACATTCAAGTTATACAAACACATGACAGAAAACGATGTCAATAAACAACGTAAGGGATGGATAAGCAACAGAAATTGTCCAGTCACCGTGATCCCATTGTAGGCTACTGTGAGGAAAGAGCACTGCCAAAGCCTTTGTTTTTCTTCCAAACTCAGAGCCAATGCATGCTAGGCAAGCATGCTTACCACTGAACCATAACCCCAACCCTATGATGTCATGTCTGTGGCTTCTCATGTTATATGATGAGACACTGACAATTTCCATTGAATCTGGAAGATTTATTTAAACAACAATCTCATCCTTTAATGATTTACTAGAAGGTTGTATATGTTAAAGTTGATAGAATGCTAAAGGTCTGAAGAAAACTGTGTCATAGTTTATACTGTCTTCCTATAAAGGAATTCTGGTTACTGAAAATTTAGGAAAGGAATACAGATTGTGACATTTGATTATCTGGTGTAGTAGACAAGCCAAAATGCAAATGTTAGAAATACTCTCCTATTACAACACTGCACTTCATGTGTGAATTGAAGTAACACAGTTTCACAAACCACCACAATTCCCTCAGTTGAACAGCTCACTACTCAGGGCTCAGATTCTGTGCTTCTAAATTTAATTTAGAAGAATCAATTTGTCAGGCTGGCATAAACATCTTTAAGAACTCTATTGAGTGGGATGGCAACATTGTGGTCGATGTCACTCAAAAGAACACATTAGCATTCCACAGCAAGATAAGAAATGTGTCGGTCCAAAAATGACAGTAACGCTTTGCTGTGAGCAATTCCATTACGAGTTAATAGGGCAGCCAATGTTTGCTTCTTAGTATCTAAAAGGTGCGTATATATTTTAATGAAAGAGCTAACTTTCCTTACAAGACGAAAAAGAAATCAATGTATGTGTTCATTTCTCTTTTCTATGAAATAAGTCAAGAATTCAAGAAATTGATACCTCACAGCAAAACCATCCTTAAATATACTCAAGTGAGCCACTAGGAAAAAGAAAAAAAGATCTAGGTAAAGAAAGGACATGCAATCTATTGGAACAGAAAGTAGGCTGAAATCTTGAAGACACATGCACAGGTAGAGAGTTCATAAACAAAAGCCAAACTGCACGGGAAATGCTTCAAAGCATCAACAACTGAGATCTTACCTCATTAAATCACTTCTGCACAGCAAAAGAAAAGACAACCCACAAAAAGACAACAAAGGGAAAAGACAACCCACAAAAAGTAACAAAATTTGAGCTACCTGTCCCTCAGACAGAGGATTCATAGCTAGAATATATAAAAATCAGACCCACCCAAATCCAAAGACTCGATACAAAAATGGGCATCTGAAATGAATACCCACTTCTCAGATTATGTACAAATGGCAGGGCCACCAAGACAGCTCAGTGGACTAAAGCACCTGCTTAGGCATAGTGCAGCAGCCACGATTAGACTTCCAGAGTGTCCTGCCAGCTCTGCCCCTGGGGTGCTCTGACACAGCCACAGAGACTGGGCGTGGTGGCGCACACCCGTAATCACAGCACGTGGGAGGCTGAAAATGGGAGGATCGTTACAAGTCCAATCTATGTAGTGAGACCCTGTAGACCCTATACTAAATACATAAAAAAAAAAAAAAGAATACAAATGACAAATACATGAAAAGTGTTCGACAACATTGGTCATTTGAGAAAAACAAATTAAAACAAGACTGAGATTCCATCTTTTTTTCTTTTTAAAGAATTTTTTTTTTTTTTTCTGGTTTCAGAACCTTTATTTGTTTATTCACTCATTTCTATGGCCGGCTCAGCCCACCCCGTGGGCAGGGCAGGCGCAGCATGTTGTGCTGGGGATCAAACCACAGTCGCTGAAGCCGCCCAAGCTTTCCCAAGCAGGCACTTTAGACCACTGAGCCATCCTGCCCGGCCCTGACTGAGATTCCATCTTATCCCAGAAAGAATGATTACCATCAAGAAGTCAACCAATAACAAATGCCAGAGGGGCTGTGCAGAAAAACAAACCATTCTCCACTGTTGGTAGGACTGCAGACTAGTACAACTATATTGCTAATGTCTCTGTATTCATTGAAAAGGGAGGCTTATGCTAGCATTAGAGAACTTCTTATACCCATATCTTATACTCTTAAGAACTACTTTAAAGATAACAACATGCAATGTATTAATTATTGTTACTCTATTAACTTTTCATTCTCCATTAAATAAATAAGTAAATAAATCAGAATTAGCCTCTTTACTATTCCATCAGTTTTGACATGCAATTACAGAAAATCTTTAATTAAAAATTTTTGTTGCTAATCTTCAACATACTGCTAAACCAAAGGTATTCCTTTGGCTATGTGAAATCTCCTCCCCACTTAGGGTTAAGCAGTGGATACTTGGAAGACAGTGGCCACAGAAAAGAGCCTGAACCCTCTCCTCCGGGTCCATGGAGGTAGTAAACAAGTTACCCTGAGAGAGAAAAGGTTGGGGTTAAATAACATAGGCTAGTTTTTGACCCTTGACTAGCTTTTCATCCTTTCTTCTTTTGATTTTCCATATGTATATTCCACAAAAAATAAAACATGAGATAATGAAAATGAAGGTGACAGATTGCAAATCATATTTTCAACTTTGAGATATTTTGCTAGTCCCTTCTAAAAACAGAGCGTGGGTGTAACACAAGCATTTCTAAAAATAATGCAATATGAAGAATTGCACAACGAACACCACAAAGCTTATGAGAAAAAAATGCATGGAGCTAGGGACACAACTCTTTTTAAAGCTTAATCTGTTACACATAAGAAACAAACATAGGGATTACACCTAAAAAGTAATATAGTGTTTTACACTATAGTAGTAAGTTCATTAAGAAATACATAGATACTACAGTTCTATAACTACAGTTCTATAGTACTTAGTTCATTAAGAAATACATAGATACTACAATATTGACATATTTTGAAGATGGTATATGCTTCTACCTTGCAGAAGATGTGAACGTTGGCTTGTGGACATAGGTACCACAGAGGTACAGATTGAGAGTCACTGTGAAGTAATGGAAAGAGCGATCTGGCATTGATGTGCAGTGCCAGAGGGAGGGAGTGTGGCTTTTCACATACATAACTGGTGAATGTCTAAAAAATGGGTATCTGCTGTATTTTCACATGGCTCAGTTCAGGTACTGTTACCTTTCTTCACTCACAAATAAAATCCAAGTCAACAAATTGAAATTCACCCTACAGATGAATTATATGCTAATGTATCAGTTATGTGGAAATTAAGTTATTTTTCTAAATGAGTATTATGACCTAACTGACTGTATCACACTGAACACGTCCCCCAAATGTAAAATGATACTCCAACACAGGTAAATCAATAGATTCTCGTCACCCCAGCAACTCCGAAAGAGAACACACACAGAAGCAACACTTGGTGCCCTCTGAGTGTCCCTCCCCTCAGCAAAGAGCTGAACACCAGATACCCTGAAATTTTAAAGGTTGAAGAGTGGTCTTCCTCAGTCTCACACAATAAAGCTATTTTTAAGCCCACAAAGGATATTCGATTAGAGAAATAAGATTACTTACTAGTGGTTACCAACCAAAGACAATGATTATTTGTTAAATAATGGTGTTTTACTGATACAGAGCACAAATAATGGCACATGTAGTAAAATAATTGGGAAGGGATGGGTTTCCTAGTATTACCTCCTTTAAATTTTTTTAAATTATTTATTTATTTATTTGGTACAAAGTCTTGCTACACAGCTTGGACTTCTAGTGATTGTCCCGCTTCAGCCTCCCCAGTAATGGGATTAAGGCATGCACCACTTTGCCCAGTTTCAGTGGCCAGCATGGTGTGCCTGGGGTTCCAGGGCCAGCACGGCATGTGGTCCTAGGGGTCAAAGCCGGGTCCCTATGCTTGCCAAGCAGGTGCTTAGACCATGGAGCTACCTCCCCACCCTTCCTTTTAATGTAATGAAAGTTTATATAATATAATATTTAATAATGGCCATATTTAACAACCAGCTCACAAAGGACTCTACGACTGGCTCTTGTGGAACAGTACTGACCCATGTCAGCAGCCCACTGCATCTTGGTGTCGAGCAGGCACCTTAGGATGATTGCAGGCAAGGGAGAACCTGCCTCTTCCTTTCTGTTTCTTGTCCTGGGTCTCCCACTGTGCTGCAAGGAAGCTACTGCCAATCATTCACAGCTGCTTTAAACCCTGAACCCTCAGGCAGGCTTCTTAAGACCTCTCCTGGGAGACCATGACAGCACTATGTGACCCACCAGGCAGAGTTCCAATGACAGATTTGCAAAGCCACCAGTGGCTATCCATGCAACAAACTATACATCCTCTACAAAACCCCTAGGATAGACCTCGTTCTCTCTTGTTGGCGTTATTGATACACCTTCCTGCATGATCAAGGTTTTCAGCTCCTGTTTCTTGCCAATAATTGGTTGGATGTATTTTTAGGCTCTGAATATATTTTACAAGGACAATAGTATCATCATTCTTTTGCCAAAGCAGAAGATACTATTTGGCAGTAAACACTGAATCGTATGCCATCCTAGTTTTGTGAGATTCCCCTTCAAAGCCTTGGTTTTCCTATATAAACTGAATCCTTTCTTGCGCATCTCACAATGAAACCATCCCCTCACATTCTGATGCCCTTGCCTTTACCCTCTCAACAGAGTTTGTGTGGACCACTTATTCCTTTTGAGACAAATTTTTCCATGTATTACAGACATACCCTAGGGCTGGGCATGGTGGCGCATGCCTGTAATCCCAGCACTTGGGAGGCTGAGGCAGAGAATCCATGTGAGTTCAAGACCAGCCTGGGCTACAAAAGTGAGTTCAAGGCCATCCTGAGCTGCATGGTGAGACCCTGCCTCAAAAAGACAAAATAAATAAATAAATTATAGACATATCCTCTATCGCTCAAGAATTCACAGTCAAAGGTTATTTTTGAGAAGGTAAGAACATACACAAACAAAAAGGTAAGATCATTAAGTTACAACTCAGATAGCTCAGTGGTAGAGTACTTTCCTAGCATGTACCAGGCCCTGGGTTTTACCTCTAGCACCAGCAAAGAAATTGTCCATACAAAATCTGAACATCAAACACTAATGGAAGCATCTCAGATATACTAATAAAATAATGATAAATTTGTAGTATCTATACTATTTCACATAAAATATGAAATAAGACTCAGTTGAAAATTTTCAAGTGAGGGGCATAAACGAACTCCACTTTTAATGGCTAGTACTTAAATCTGACAGCATTTTAAAGTTTTCTATGTGCATATGTGCACTTGCCAGCATTGAAGTGCTTCCGTCATGAGAATGGTGAATGTAGCAGTGTTGTTATCCAAGTGGAAATGATTAATATCTGCATGATTTTTAATGATTGTAAAGAAATAGGTATTTGAATATTCAATGACTCATTCACTTATTCCGTTTTCTCATTTTAGAAAGCTGCATAAGATTAATCTTTTAAAAGGCGTTGACATTTGACTTTTAAAAAAATATAGAATATAGAAAAAGATGATCAAATAAAGGGCACCAGTCTATAAATTACTCCTCAAGTAAGTCATGTGGTTCATCTGTCATTTTTCAAATGATTCATCTGATCACAGCAATGATTAGTAAACAGTTTGAACATCAAAAGGAAGCTCATGGAATGATGACACCCAGAGGTACTTCTCATTCTCTAAAACTTACAGCCTCTCACAACTTTAACTTGGTTCAATGCCAGCATTCAATATGAAAAGCCTAATCAATTGTCAGTAAATGCTAGTTTTCTTCATCTTTTCTAAAACAAAAGTCATTTAGCAATGACTTAATATAAACATATGATCTCACTTTGAGTTTTCTCTGACCCTATGATATGGTTTACATCTAAAATGGACCCCAAAATTTGGAAAGTGATTGTATTATGTGATCAATTACAGCTGGCTTACTGTCAGGCGATGGGGTATAATATGAGGAGGTGGGCCACTGGGGCTTTGACTAGGAAGAGTGTGTCTCCCTCCCCAGTTCTTCCTTCTCTCTCTTCTAGCAGGCTGTCACAGAAGAACAGTTGTCCTCTGTCCAAGCCCTTCTGCCATGGCTTCCTGCCTCGGTGGGGCCAGGCAATTTTAGACTAAAAACATGCACCAAAATACACCTCTCCTCAGGGCTGGGGAGATAGCTCAGTAGAACAAGTGCTTGCCTGGAAAGGACAAGGGCCACAGTTCCATTTCCAGTTCCCAAAAATAAATAAACAAACAAACAAACAAAATACATCATTTCTCCTGTAAGTTATGGGTATTAGATATTGTATCTCAGAAATGATAAAGTGATGATTACAGATTTAGATGCCAAAAAAAGTGATGTCATTACTGTGTCTAGACTACATAGTTTAGAAGTCTTTGGACCTAGTTTGTGGACAGAGTCTGGAAGGTTTGCTGATGCTAGCTAAAAAGGCAGCCCCAGAATGTTATAAATCAAACTCGAGGTGAGATTCTGCTTGGAAATCAGGTCAGAATACTGATAGAAAAACAGAGAGTAAAGACCAGGCTCAAGAAGTTTTAATTAAGACCAAGAACTCAACTGACAATGCGACGCAAGATGATGTGTATTACGCCCTAGCAGAAAATATGTCTACAATTTGTTCATGTCCTGATAATTTGTGGGAGACAGTTTAAGGGAAGTGGACTAACTTGGCTGAAGAAATTCCAACGCAGCCCAGCATTTAGGTTGTGGCATAAGTATTATTGGCAGCTTTTAGTCAGATCTACAATGAAAATCGGAAACAAATTGAATAGCTCAATGATTTAAAATTATTCCATTTCCCCTAAAAGTAAACTCCTACAAAACTGGTACCTGTAAAATTTTGCTCCAAGACAAGTTGCTTAAAAACAAAGCATTAAAAAAAAAATAGTATTAAAAAGAAACCACATATTTTACATAAGGAAAATAGAAAGAATGCCTTGAGCACATTCCAGGAAATAGCCAGATCCCACTCTTTGATAGTTCAAGGGTCCAGAAGTGAAAGATTTTTGCTTTCAAAAGACAGTTCCAGGTCAACCAGCTGGAGAACAGCTGCCTTTAGTTTCCTGAGATTCAGTTCCCAGCGCTCAGTCATCCATGCACACAGAGGCCTCTGTTACCATGACCCAAGGGGCCCAGGTACTGCTCAAAATGGATATCAGATCTTGGTATCATCCCCACTGTGCTAGTTTCACAGGAATGTAGATTTAAAAGTCGTAGAGGCATGAAGGCTTCTACCAAGATTTCAGGAAAAAGTCTGGTAAGCCAGGCAGTGTGCTCCTCAGAAGGCAGTATACAAAGCTGTGAGAGTTAAGCCAAAGATGCACTGAAACCCCAGAAAGTTGGAGAAGATAGGAATATGGAACATTTGAGGAGAGCTGGAGAGCTGTCATGAGTGCTGCACCTGCTAGGGTCACAGGTGCAGGATCACTCCAGTCTGTAGGAATGCACATTTTTTTACCTAGGTGCTGGATGTGGTACTACAGAAATTTATTTGACCTGCTTAGTATAAATCTTGTTTTGATCCCATTCTTTCTATCTTCACATTCCTCCCTTTGAAATGGGAATGTTCACCTGTTTTTACTTTTATAAGGGCTTACAGCTAAGAGGTTGTCTGAGTCTCAGTTGAAACTTTGGACTTGTACCATTCAGCAATGCTGGAACTACTAAAACTTCAGCAACTCTTAAAGACGGAACTAAATACTTTTTATATACAAAGATGTCTGTGTATCTTTTGTAGCCCAGGAAGAGAATATTATAGCATATATATATATATATATATATATATATATTTTTTTTTTTTAATTTACTTTTGCGGTACACGGAATTGAACTCAGAACCTTGGGCTTGCCAGGCAGTCGCTTATGCCACTGAGCTATCTTCCTGGCCTTTATAGTTTATATTTAAAATGCCCCCAGTAGCCGGGTGTGGTGGCACATGCCTGTAATTCCAGCACTTGGGAGGCTGAGGCAGGAGAATCAGTGTGAGTTCGAGACCAGCATGAGCTACAAAAATGAGCTCAAGGCCAGCCTAAGCTGCATAGTGAGAACCTGTCTCAAAAAGATAGATAGTTAGATAGATAAGACAGATAAATAAATAAAATGCCCCCAAACTCTCATGTATTTAGAAGCTGACTGGACTGTGGTGCCACTATAGTTCATCTGCTGTTAGGAGGTAGAATCTGGATGGAAGGGGCAGATCACTGGGACCCTAAAATGGAAAAATGCGTCTCCATTCCCAGCTCCTCCCTTTTCTCTCTGCTTCCTGCCCTCCACAGTGCATATGTGTATATACCTCCTCTACCCAGGCCCTTCCTCCATGACTTCCTGCCTTTGATCCAGGCAACTGTGGAATAAAACAGCAAAACAAAATAAATCTTTCCTCTCTAAAGTTGTGTCCATCACCTACTATGTCTCTGTGACAAGAAGGTAACAAACATACCTTATGTCCAGTAATTACAGATAAGAAATATTGATAGAAAAGAAGAAAATACAAGGATGCATCAGAATGCTACTGCCAATAGTTTCTATTAAATGTTGACATTAAAAGGTTTGTAACCATCTCAGACTTTCACAGAGAGCAAACTGGTCAAGCATTGGCCGTCCCGATGGCTGACACTGACAACAGTTCTACAAAGCACTGCATATGGTTCCAAAGTTAATCCTGAGGAGATTGACCCTGGAAAGTACAAATGATGAAAGTTTTGTTAGACAGGTCTTGCTTTAGCTTGCACTTGATCACCCAGCAGAAAAGCTTAATTACATGGCATAAAACGCAGAGCTAGACTAGTACAATGAGCTATAAGAGGCCTAAATCAACAGCCCTCAACACTTCCAGTTTCACTGGTAACCCACTTCAACTGTTGGACTATGTATACAACTACTTCCTCCTAGTTCAAAGAGAAGGAAACTTTTTCTTCTCTTGGTCTTTTTTTTTTTTTCCTTTCTTTTTTTTTCCCCCCTTCAGAACCAATATCAATTAGAAAATTTGTCATGTCTGCACCCTGAACTCTATATAACATTTGTGAGGACAACAATATGCAGTATCTCAACTATTGTGAATGTGCTACTAACATGTTTTGAAACTCTCATATTGTTATCTCTTATTAAAATAAAAAATTTTAAAAAGGTTTGTAACCAAATATACCAAATTATTAATAGTGGCAGTATCCCTGAAGGGAGAATTACAGGTGGTATTACATTTAATTTTATTTTTTCAATGTTATCCAAGTTTCTATAAGGAGAATACATTTTGTTTGAGGCTAAGAAATAAAACTTTATTTTTAATAAGGATGAAGAGAAAGAAAACAAAAATTTTATTTCATATCACCTACTGAATATTTATTTCCATGGAAATATTTTATAATTACTCTGAGGGGTTTTTTTACATGTCCAAAAGAAGCTATCTATTCTCTAACTAAGCTGAAATAAGTGTGGTTCCCTGAATCATCATGCTGACCCCAACTCTGTGCCCTTCCTAAGGTGCTGTTTCTTCTCCCAAGTGCCCTTCTGGGTCCTCAATTAACTCCTACTTCTTCCTTCAAATCCTTTTACAGGAGGCCTTTTTAAGCTCGCTGGTGCATTATAAATGGTCATTCTTTAAAAACAGCCCCATATGCAGTCAGCAGCAGTAATAACTCACACACTGTAATGACTGCAGGAAGTGTGTTACTCCTGAGTGACTTAGCACAATGCCTACTGAATAAAAAGATGAATTAATGAATAAGCAATTTTGACATTTCCCTAATTTAAACAAAATAGGTGACCTTTTCTCTTTCTCTCATTTATGTGACTGGCTGTTTTGACTGGCTTGCTAAACCAAATGGGTGTTTTGATAACCGTAAAAAAGAGGCACAGTTATTTACATAAATTCAATTCATTAATTTTATTAATGGCATTCATTCAACAAATACTATCCAATGGTATAGTAATTGGCAAATGGCTAAGCACAGGCATATAGAAAAAAAGATATGTACAGTATTGTTTCTCCAACAAAATGAGAGATATGCAGACATGGTGAATCTACAGCTATGGTAGGGAAGTGTTACTACAGTAGTGTCTTGCATTTTCTGTAGAAGTGAAAAGGAGGGGTGGCACGAGGTATGGGACCATATGTGGCTGACTCGACAACACAGAGCCAAATATAAGCACAGGCAAGGTGAATAACCAATGTCATGTAATTTGAATGAACAGGTAAAGCAGCAAAATCCATTTTTATAAACACTTATGTAATTATTCTGGGAGACGCTTTTAACCATAGAAAATGTATAAATGTAGAAAATTTTAAGAAAAAAATTCTTACAATTCAAACCTAGTGTAATGTAAACTTATTTCCCAACTTCAATTGTTGGATCCACAGTGGAGCAAGAAAAAATGGTGGCTATAAACCCCTCTTCTACTTGAAGCACTACTGTGGGTTTCACTGTTGTGGAATAACAAAGCCACTTTTGGATATCTGAACTCTGAATACTACCTTTCTTATCTTCCAAACAAATTAATTGAAGAAATAAACGCAGTGAGGCTCAGGCACCTCTCTCTCTCTCTCTCTCTCTCTCTCTCTCTCTCTCTCTCTCTCT
>PVJA010007692.1:0-14016 GCA_004027025.1 Myocastor coypus
CAGAAATCCAGCAAAAGAATAATATACTGAAAGATTCTAAAGAAAAGAAATAGATCACATTTAAAGTAAAACCAGAATAACTGCAGATTTCTCTTCACAAACTATGAAGTCAAGAAGAGCATGGAGCAGAGTCCTTAAAGTCCTCCATGAAAACAAATTTCAGCCCAGACTACTATACCTGGCAAAACTCTCCTTCAAGTATGAAGGATAAGTGAAATATTTCCATGACCAGGAACAACTAAAGAATTTCATGACATCAAAGCCAACACTACACAGTATACTAACAAATATTTTAGAGAGGGATTAAAATAACTCGAATTCAACAAATGAGAACAGAAAGATCCGACCAAATAGGGTAACCAACAAAACATAGAAGAAAAAATGGTAAACACTAGCAAATAAGAGTCATGTCAATCATAAGTCAGTACATTTCAATTATAACCATCAATGTAAATGGACTCAATTCTCCAATTAAAAGAAGTAGACTGGCAGAATGGATAAGGACACAAAACCCAACAATATGCTATATATAAGAAACACACTTAACTCATAAAGAAACTCACAGGCTGAAAATGAAAGGATGGAAAACAATACCACATGCTCCCACACCTCAAAATACAGGTAGCAATCCTGTATGCAGACAGTCTAAACTTCAAACCAAGATTGATCAAAAGAAATAAAGAAGGCCACTACATATTGGTTAGGGGAAAACTTCAGTATGAAAAAGTAACACTCGTAAGTATGAATGCGCTCAAATGGGAGCAGAAAGTTATGTAAGACAAACCTTAATAGACATGAAAAATCTAATATCCAATACCACAATCTTAACAGTAGACCTTAATAGCCAATTATCCGAAAAAGATAGGTCAAGCAGACAAAAAATTAGCAAAGAAGTAGCAGAACTGAACCAGAACTTGGAACAACTGGACTTAGTGGACATACACAGAGTGTTCCACTCAACCACTTTTGAATACACAGTGGGTTATTGGTAAAACGGGTAATGTTACATCATACAATTTTTAAAAGTATCATCAAGAAGGACCTGGAAAAGCCATTAATGCCACAGCCCTCAGAACTAACTATGCTATAGAATCATCTAGGGAGCTTTCAAAATACTCCATACCCCCAACATATCTGATATGAACTAAGTCAGAATTTTGAACTTTGAAACATTTGTATTTTTAAAGCTCTTTTGAAGATTTTAATAAGCAGTCAATATTGAAAATCATCTGAGTATCAATCTTTTTGTTGTTGTTGCTCTTGTTGTTGTTGTTGTACCAAGGATCAAACTCAGGACATTGCACTTGCCAGGCAGAAGCTTAAGGTTCTGAGATTTTTCTCCAGCCCCTAGTTATCAATCTTAAAGCACTGTAATAACATATTTCCCCCATTTTTGGAACTACTAGCACAAATGACATAGTGCACAACTGAATGGGCAAAGAGCTCCATGTTAATGTAGCAAGGTCTAAGAGAACATAGATGCTAGTGTGCTGAGACGACACTATGGCCCTGAGATTTCAGGAACTATCTCACAAAGTAAGCACAGGAAGGGACTCTGAGACTTCAACAATCTGCCCATCTGCTTTTATGAATGAGAAAACAATTGAAGTCACAGCAATTCAGTAGTAGAGTCAGGATGGGAGCTTCAGCCCCTCTCCCCCCAAGCCAGTACTCTTTCCCCTGACTCCACTAATGAAACCTCTGCTCTCTCTTTGGGAATTCATAAAAATCCATGTATTCTATGAGCCCAGAATTGTTGGCTTCAGTTCTCTCAATTAATTCATGAGAGAAAACTTATTTAGAGAGACTACAGCCCACTGTTCCAATTAAATTTCTAAACTCTTGGCAACTAAAAATATTTACATGGTTATTATTAGTTTATATCCATTCAGAATGTTCTATCAAGGATTGCACTGTATCCCATTTAGTTGTTGGAATCTTCCATTGCATCTCAGAAGTGACTCTTCCTCTTTTTCTGTTAATTACATAACATGTCACTTCTTTAACCTTTATAATTTAATTTTTCATAGTAGGGTCAATTAGTATACACATATATTTTTTCTTCAAATATGATAGGACTTCAAAATCTCACTCAAAAATTTTACTTAAACAGTTCCGGATTAGTTGAATTCTATCGTAGTATTTGATTTTTTTTCATGTTCCACATTTTACATTTTGTAAATGTAAGGCAAATCAAAAGAAAATTATTAAATTTGTACAGCAATGGGAATTTGAACTCTAGAAGTTAATTGAACTCTGAAATAGTGCTTTTCGTTGGCTCTCTGAATTAACTGTGCTGTTTCACATATTTCTAAAAAGTAGAAGTATAAGGAATTCTCCTCTTATATTAAACTGTGGTCAGCTAGGCAATATCTGTCAGCTAAAATTGTTTATTTCCCACCACTGTCCTTCTTCTTGACATTTTTCTTTCATGAAATATATGACCTTCATATCACTTTGATGTCATTTATAGTGAATCACTGTCTCAGCAATTTCACTCCACTGTTGATTGGTGCACTGATGTGAGAATTTTGGAGAAAGTTGTGATGTGTTCCAAGTGGAAGTCTGCAGTGCGCTGACAAAGGACTTCCATTCTGGGGTTCAGAGGTACCATAGTTAGATCTTCTTCACCACTATGCAATCCCTGGAGAAGACTGAAATATCACAGTCCCTCATGAAACAACTAGCATCCTTACCCCTAAGACCCATCTGCCAGCCAGGGAAACACATTCTATGTTACAAAATGAAGTTTTTGACATTTACTTACAAAAGAATCCTTACCTACTATTAGTTTTTTTGATAGTTTTGTTTTCTTTTGTTTTTGTCTTTTTGAGACAAGTCTCACTATGCAGTTCAGGCTGGCCCTAAGCTCACTTTTGTAGCCCAAACTGGTCTCAAACTCACATCAATCCTCCTGCCTCAGCCTCCCAAGTGCTGGGATTACAGGCATGCACCACCACGCCGGGCCTATTAGTTTTTTATATTGTTCCAGTTTCCTGCAATAAAATTCTATTTACATTTTCAATTTTATTTATTTATTTATTTCATCTTTTATTCCTTTTAATAAAAAATAACAATGAGATAGTTTCAAAACACGTTAGTAGGACAACCACAATAATTAATACAATGAATATTGTTGTCTTCATAGCAGTTGTTCAGAGTACAAGATGCAGACATGATATCTTTTCTAAACACTACTCCTACAAATATTTCTTTTCATTGAACTAACAGAAAGTAATTATATACATAGTCTAATATTCCATAGTAGTAGTGGATTATTGGCAGAACTGGTAATGTCGGAAACTGTTGAGTTGAGCCTTTTATAGCTCCGCATACTAACCTGGCTTTACTTTTATGTCTTGTGGTTAAACGTTTTTTCCTGGGTGGTTAAGGCCAAGTTAAAGCAAGACCTATATAAAAAAACATGTAACTTTTGTATCTCCCAAGGTCAATCAAATCCCTTCAGGATTTACTTTGAAACCATGTACAGTGCTTTGTAGAACTATTGTCAGTGTCAGCCATCTGGATAAATCATGGCCATTGCTTGACCAGTTTGCTCTCTGTGAAAGCCTGAGAAAATGTTTTTTCTCTAGGTAACTGTTCTTAGTCACACTATACATCATCAATCTCTTTCTTCTGTGTCCCCATGATCTCCTTGAACAGGAAATTTGGGAAACCACTGAGTTATAGGATGTTACAATACAGGTTCTCTTATATCTACAGCAGCGGTTCTCAACCTGTGGGACGCGACCCCAGTGAGGGTCGAACAACCAAAACACAGGGTTCGCCTAAAACCCTCGGAAAATACATATTTAAACCCATGCTATGCCATGGTAAAATGTTATTTATTGAAATTAGTAATAAATATTTCCCAGCATATAATTAAATATTGTTTTTGTGATTAATCACTATGTTTCAATTATGTTTGACTTGTAGCAATGAGAATACGTAATGCATATCAGGTATTTACATTCCAAATCATAACTGTAGCAAAATTATAGTTTTGAAGTAGCCACCAAAATTATTTTTTGGTTTGGGGTCACTGCAACCTGAGGAACTGTACTGTGGGATCACGGCATTAGAAAGGTTGAGACCCACTGATCTTTAAGGGCTAGGGCCAAAATACAAAATACTGGCTATTCTTTTCTTTATCTTTCTTTTTTTTGGCGGGGAGGGGGACTAGGGATGAACTCAGGCTCTTAGCACTTGCCAGGCAAACACTTATTCTACTGATCTGTTTCTCCAGCCCCTGGCTATCCTTGTAGCACTTCTTTTTCTCTAATTTTTTGGTCTGCAAACTTAAGTCCTTAACCCTCCAGAAGAAGAACTTAGTGATACTATTACCCTATAACATAGGTACTTGAGCTCATATCACTGTCTTTCCGAATATTAAATGCCTTAGACTTAACATGGAACCAGTATTTGTATCTTGAACATATACTCATAAGTGAAATAAACTAGACCTATATGTGTAAATATTATATAGTCTCCCTAGTGTAAGAACACAAAAGAAGAAATAAAAATGGAAAGGCATAGCACAGCTGAATGGAAATCAAGAACTTAAGGATTAAATAATGAAGAGACAGCAAGAAGAAAAGTTAGGAAACATGGCAAGGGCAAAACCATGTACTTATATACACAGGATGAATTAGACAGTGGTGCTAAGAATCTCCAACAGGATTTTGACACTCAAAGTAGCAACAATGTATAAGACTAAAACCATGCTTCGAATGCCTGTGATTCTGTTCTTTTAGGTGTGTGCTGCTTCTAATGTAACTTCAATTATTTCTATACTCTCTCTCAAGTAAATGTTTGTTTTAAAAGAAAACAAAAAAGAGTGATTAAAGAGAATATGAGACAAGGAAAAATGCCATAAGATTGACTTGCTACAATTTTGTATATGCTTAGATTTTTAAATTTCTATGTAAAAATGTGTAACAGTTTTTTTAATCACATTCTATAGGACTTATTAGAATACCAATCATTGATGGAAAATCCATTTTTAATTTTACAACTCAAATTTAACTGATGAAATAGTTCTTTTAAAGCAAACATGGAGAATTCCATTCTTATTATCATTATATATTAATATTCTTAATATAATTATATATTATATATACATATTATATATTGTTTCATATGATATCTAATGTCTCATGTATAACCCAAGGGTTAGGTGCTGAGAGAAAACCTGCTTTTGAGCAATCAGATGTAAGCAGGCAGGTCTTAAAGAATAGGACTTACCACAGTCACTAACAGGGAAGCAAAGTGTTCATTGCAACTTCCAAGGGAGGGAAGGTCTACAAGAACAAGAACCACATAAGGGTCCAACAACACTGCTTGGCAGATCCACAAGGGGAGTGTGCACACACGGCTTACCTCGGCAAGTGCCATGGGAAGTACACACACAACTCCAGCACAGCTCAGCAACCTATATAAACAGAGAGAGAGATAGAGAGAGAACAAAATCTGTGAGGCCCATATGCCTGACAACAGCGTCAGTCATCCAGCAGGTTCTATGGGGCACTAGGGGGCAGCTGCTTAGCGAATCACTCAGCAGCAGGTTCCAGCAGGGGAGGGATTTTTAAATTAAACGGCACAGCAGGAACATCATGAGCATTTTCTGTCCAATTGTATAATCAGCATTCTAATGGGTGGCTGACCCAGCAAACAGCCGAGGAAGCAGCTGCTGCAGACAGCACTATTTTTCCCAGTTTGTGCAGTTTTTCAGATACCACTGAGCTTCTCTTTCTGGTCCCTATCTCCCCACAATGTCCCCTCGATTGAACAATAGCCTTGAAAGCACAGAAGGAGTGTTGCCGAGATGTGGTGCCAAATGGCCTAGTCTTCCTCAGAGACGATACACACGCACGTGCACGTGAGCTCATGCACATACCCGCACGTGCACGCACATACACATATTTCTGGAAAAAACGCAAGTACTGCTTTCATAAAGTAATAGGAAAGCTTTAACAATTGGCTTTCTAAAAATTCTGTTGCATAGCATCTGCCAGTCTCTGTGATATAAACACTCCCACTGTGTTTACTTTCAAACTGTCAATTTGGTATCATTGAGCACAGAGTTGGAAAGAGGTGCATGGAACTGGCTCTTGGAGGTGGTACTTGCCAGTATTTCCATATGTTCTCCATCACGTTACTTCAGTACATCTTTCCGCTAAACTATTTTCCTTATTTTATTATCACATTAGTAATATATGTCAGAGGTGGCTCAAGATAATAAAGAAAACGAAACTGAGGTTTAGAGTGTTTATCACATTTAAGTGTGGGAACTTAGACTTCTTCTTGGCCTATTACAGCTTTTCTTTCCCTTTCTATATGGAGGTTGTTCTAGCGTTAAACAGAATCAGTGTACCTCCTAATAGGACTGTTAGCAGTGGGTTAAGAAATGTAAGCATCCAAGAGACTTACTGGCAGAAGAAAAATTCAAATCCAATTAGCCTAAATTATTTTTGTTAAAGTATTGGTCTTCTTTGTTTTAAATGATTTTTCCTTCATAAATTCAACAAAATTTTATAGCCAATAAGAAGAAAAGTTCTATCTGTCAGTGGGGTACCCCATAATGTTTCATTAAGTGGGCTTTTTTAGCTACTCTGTAATAGGATTTCCTAATTTATCCCATGAGCTTACTCATTTTCACACTTTTTTCATTCATGAATTTAAAAACCTTTCCATTGGTGCCATGGATACATTTTTGGAGAAGCAATGGTAGGATCATTTTTCTGCTCATCTTTCTGGTGACATGATGAAAGAGTGGAGTCCTCAGAAAAATCAGGCATCAAGAGGGTTATTTCTGTTGGAGTGTGAAATGCATTACATCTCAGCCTACTCTTATAATCTACATAAGTAGTCATTTTATCTTCTTGCTTAATAACACAACTGAAATTTTTATTGTCAGTTAGGCATAGAGACTGAAGCAAGATGACTGAAAACTAGAACCCAGATGGGGCATTGGAGCTGTTGTGAGACCTTCTCTCAAAATTGTAAAAATGACTTTTTTAAAACGTAGGCCAGCCGGGTGTGGTGGCGCATGTCTGTAATCCCAGTTCTTGGGAAGCTAAGGCAGAAGAAACACTGTGAGTTTGAGACCATCCTGGGCCACAAAAGTGAGCTCAAGGCCAGCCTGAATTCTACAGTGAGACCCTATCTCAAAAAGACCAAAAAAAAAAAATAATAATAATAATAATAACAAAAGGTGGGCAGAGGGGTCAGGGATGTAGCTAAGCACTAACTTTAGTAACACAAAAATCAGAATTTCTAGTTTTAAAAAATGTTGTGTGCATATAAGTTTTGGTGTAACCCTGAATAAGAATTCATACCTCAGAAAAAGATAAAATGTTCTGAAAATCTTGTATCTCAGAACTTTAGAAGTCTACAGTGTCTGCTTTCTCAGGCAGAACTTTCCACATTAAAAGAGGCACAGACTCAATCAAAGTAGCTTAAATGAAAAATGAGATTATTGGCTCACAGTGCTGAGAAATCCATTTGGTATCTATTGACACAGCCTGAGCAGGATGCTCACAAGAGGCCTTCGTGGCTTTCTCTTCTCCCTTTCCCTTTTTCTTTATTTTTCTGTCTTCATCTAAGCTAGGCCAGACTCTGACTCTGAAATGGACAAAACAGCGTGATAGTCATAGATTATTCTACTGGCCACTATCAGTCCTGCAATGACCTGGGGTGGGCGGGGGTGGGGGGAGTGGAGACTCTTATGGCTAAATGGATCAGCTGCAAAACTCAGATGTCACTAATGTGGTGGTATTAAGAAATGGGGCTTTCAAGAGCTCATGATTTCATGAGACAATCACTTTGCCAGTGCATTTAAGGCCATTATAAAAGAGGCTTTGGATAACATTATGGTCTAGGGTTTTGTAAGGCGAGCAATATAATATGGAACACATATTTGATAAGGTTATTTTATAATTAATCACCCCAAGAATCATATACAAAGAATGCAGGAAATCTGTCCTCATACTATAGTACGAAACATTCAGTTGAGGGCCTGTATCCTAATAGCCTGCATGAGTCCAGCTGCCAACCTAGAGCTCATAACAATGCCTCCCACAAGTCCAACTGGAAGCCTAGAGCCCACAACAATGTTTCATATAGGCCCGATTCATGTATCTACACTAGGAAAACCCAAAGATCAGTGGTGGAAGGTAGAAGGTCTACTTGCAGGATGAAAGATCTGTGCTAGCAGGCTGAGGAATCTGAACTGGAGCCAGGAAGCAATGTTCAAGGTAAGAACTAGAGCCCCCCTTAAAGTACCACAGCCGTCTTCACAACAGTGAGGTCCCAAGCTTCTCTGGTGATGAGGAAAGCTAAGTTCCCATCAGGAAAGCCGATGTGACAAGCTTCTTGAGGAGGCTGAGCAGTGCGCCATCTTCCCCTCTGGAGCTAGGAAGCAATGCTCAGGACGAGGACCAGAGCTCCCTCGAAGTGAACTGTACCCACTCTCAGTGACAAGGTCCTAAGTTCCTCCTCCAGTGAGAAAGCCAGCAAAATAAGGTCCTCCAAAATACATTTTTTAAAAAAGAAAAACAGACTTGGCAGTGGTGATGTCCATCTGTAATCCCAGTGCTTGTGAGGCTGAAAACAGGAGGATCACTGCACATCTGATCTGTGCAGTGAGACCCTGTGGACCCTGTATTAAATACATTTAAAAAAAAAAAAAAAAAAAAAAAGGTCTTCAAGAACAGCCCAAAAGAACTAGCAGCTTCCGACAGTTCCAACTTCAAAATAGGTTCCCCCAAAATCCCGCCCAGCTCCCAACATATGCCTCTCATGCCACTGGCAACAATCCTCAAGTGGGCCTCCCACTCCCCAGTACCATTCTAGTTCAGTTCAGCCGGGTATTACAAGTTGGTGGCCACTTGACATCCACCACAGACAGCTAACATTTGCTCTCTCATTCTTTTCCTCCAGGAGGGGACGCGATGTTCTGCTGCAGAGCATGTGGGTAGACTTCCTTGGACAGTCACACCAGCAGCTGTCTATAAAAAGCAAATTATTGAGAATACCTTGTGGTTTTTCTTGGTTGATTACATTAAAATGGAAGAAGAGAGACATTAAGGACAATTTATAGATTCAAAAAAACCCCAAAAATATATAGGAAATTCTCAACCTGGCTATGCAGATAGTATGTTGAGAAGAAAAAGCAAAATTATGGTTAAGTAAGCAGTTCTTTTAAAAGTGGTTTTATTGGTACAAATTTGTAGTATGCAATTTTTACATTTATCATGAGAAGTAAATACAGGATACTTAACATTTTAATTCTCTTTATTTCTTTCCCCTCCCCTCTTCTCTCTCTCTCTCTCCTCCCTTCCTCCCTCTTTAGGGCTCCTTTATAAAGAACCTATCTACCTGCTTTCTATTGCCTATCTTTTATTTTGTATTCTAAATTATTTATATCTTGTGTTTTTCATGTAAGAGATGTTATGCAATATTTATGCCTTTGTATCTGATTTATTTCACCTAACATTATCATCTGAAGGTGCATTCATTTCCCTACAAATGAGTTCAGTTTATCTTTGTTTGTGGTGTAGTACTATAGGATGTATAAATACTGCATTCTTAATCCATTCTTTCATCTGTTGATGGCCCTGTAAGTGTTTCTATGCTGTATCTATTATGAATTATGCTGCTCTAAACATAAATATGTATGTATCACAGAAATATGGGGGTATAGACTCTTTCAGACAATATCTAGGAGGCAGCTGGTTCCAGTACAATGTCTGATTTTAGCTTAAGAAATCTCCACACTGATTTCTATAATCCTTATACTGATTTACATCCTTACTCACAATATAGAATAGTTACCCCCACAACCTTGGCAGAATTTGTTACTTTTTGAGGTCTTGGTTTTTCCAGAAAAAAAAAGTATAGCTACTCCTTTCTACTTTATGTTTCTATTTGTGTAAGACATCATTTCATTTCATTTCAGTCCATGTACATCTTTAGTCATCAAATGAGTTTCTTGTGGACAACATATTGATGGTTCTTTATGTTTTAAATTTATTCATCCAGACTGTATATTTTAATAGGAAACCTATAGGTAAGGTGGCAGCAGAAACTCCAGAACCTACTGTAATGCTTCAGTAGTACTGCTTACCATGAAACAGACTTACTGTGAGGGCCAGACAAAACTGCCGTCATGTTCCCATACACTGCCCCAGCCACAGAGTGAGACAGTTGGAGTCCTCTCCACTATTAGTACCTCCCTCTGGACACTTCTGTGGGTTTGACAGCATGAAAGCTGAGCTGTTCTCTTCCTACCCTACCATCAATAGGTGTCTGAATGAAGCCAAGAGGAACAAGCTCCACATAGTTGGAGTGGCACCAGGAATTGCAGTATTCCTCTCTGCTGCCTTAGTGGCAGTGCACACCCAGTCCTGGGACCTTGGTTAGACCTGGAAAATGCTACATTTGGTTCCTTCAACAATATGCATCTATGGGAAGGACGGGAGCCACAGCCATCCACAAAGTGCCTTCACCATTATGCTATGGGCAGCACAATGATGAGAACTGCAGTGGTTCCTTCCCACACTGTGTAAAACACAACAGAGTGTGGTATGGGAGGAAAGGCAGCAGGAAACATGTGGGCACTCACCTTAGTCTTGGCATTGGGGCAAGTCCATATATGACTGGGTGAGCCCTTGGTCATAAAGGGACAGCGCCTTATCTTGCAGTTTCCTGGGTTGGCATCTTCCACTCCCCTCTGTGTCTCAATAGCTACTCCCTATGCATAGGTATGCAGTAAGCTTGGGTCAGTCACTTTACTGGGCAAAGTTGAGTTTGTAAGACAGCTGACCTTCATGCTAGCCAATGTACCAGAATGTCTTTGGAATCCCAGAGATGGGATATGCAGATGTTATGACTCTAGGCCAGTCCAAATTAAGAAATCACTCCCTTCTTAAAATGGCTCCTGGCTGTAACACATTAGAGGTCCACTGGGAGACCTTCCAAGGGAAGGCCACTATGTAGGCTTTAGGGTACTTATCTAAGTGGGCTACAAGCCAGGGAAGATTGTGAATCTTTGTGTGTGTGTGTGTGTGTGTGGGACCGGGGTTCAAACTCATGACCTTGTACTTGCCAGGCAGGCACTTGTGCCACGGAGCTATCTCCTCAGCCCCCAAGATTGTGAATCTTTACAGTAGCTGAATTATCAGCAATACCAATAGAGTTTGTAGGGACTTTCCTAGTCTGGCAAAGGGGAACTCTCGGTTCCTGGCTCTGATGTCCAGCTGGCAGATGCTGGAGTATTTTGTTTTTCTTATTGTGCTGTGGTCCAAGAGCCTGTATCTTCTAAAGTTTCAGCCTCTCTCCTGCTGATTTCCCATGTTGTCCCATAGTCACCCATCATGAAACACATCTGTATACACCTGTTACATTAGCTTTTCTTTGTAGAGGAGACGAGTAACGTGGAGCTCTGTTCAGTCATTTCAATATACTTTGTTTAGTCTCAGAACTAAATAACACTACCATAACTGAATAAGGACCATAACTTCTCTATTTATCTTCTCACAGACTTGCACAGCTTCAGAAAATAAAAGCTATAAAAGCATTTTTCTTCTTTACATGCACATTGATCAAGGTGAATACTTAATCAGATAACTAGGCTTTGTTAAATTTGAAGGAGAGAAAGAAAAAACATTTTTCCTGAAGGTCAGAAGTATTCTATCCCTTACTAAATATTCTATCCCAAAACATTGCTCTGAAAATTGGGAATATAATCTAGAAAACTAAACCCTGTTCTGACTTCATCCTTGTTCTGCTCTCTTACCCATCTTCTCCTTACTGTCATTGTTCTGGTCTCCAAAAATAAAGAGAAACTTAAAATACCACCCATGCTCTTGAGACATATTGTAACTTTTCACACCTCCACAGTATTAGAAATACATTTGGGTATTTATTAATTTCTATGAATTTCTTCCATATGAATCAGAACCTACTAGTGGAGAATTTCCGCATATGCTACATACCTTAACATTTTAAGAATACAAAAAACTGGGTAGATTCAATGTGGCTGAATAGAGGAGCCACATGGGGGCTATTCAGAGAAAGTCAACTAAAAATACAGGTACTAGGATGACGTGGAGAGACATACATCCTGTTGCCTAAATTAATCTGAAGAAAGGAGAATTGTAGATCCAATAAAACACGGGCTTAGGACTTTACAAAGTGACCAACCAGCCCAAAGGTCTCTGATAGCATTGTGCCCTCATGCCAAGCAGTATTTGCCATATTGTAAAACCTCTAAGAATAGCTGGAGTGAAAATGTGGCTAACTCAGTCAAGCAGGACAAATTTGGGTTATAAGGCCCTTTGATGCTTGTGCTTTTTTCCACACAAAAGATGCAGCATCCTAGCAGTAAATTTTGCCAGCACTGCTTTCTCCTCAATAGACTGCTAGCTTTCTTTTTCTCTTTCCCTCTTTTTTTGCATACCTTAACTCTGGAACTTCCAACAACAACAAGGTTATAGGCCACCTGTCATGCAACCAATGAGAAAATGCAGTTGTATGGGATTTAAATAATCATAGTACTCTCCCCAATGGGGAGAGGAAATTGAAGTGCACTGAGCAGGCTTGGGCTACCTCTGAGACTGAGGCAGAAGCACCAAATCAGTAAGGGGAGGGACCATGGCAGCATGGCAGTCCAACAGCAGAAGAGGTGCAAAGATTAGTGAGGGAAACAGCACAACCTTTCCTATTCTGTAACCAGTGAGCAGGTGAAGAAAGACAATCCACAGCACCCCACCCCACCATGCTGGGCAACAAGTGATATGAGAGGACAGATGGCATGTGAGGACAGAGACGCTCCAGTAAGAGTGGAACAGAGAAGGTGGGTCTCTCTAGGTAGAGCCAACTGTACACACTGGGAGCCAACTTGGACTGTCTATGTTTGAGGGTACCAGAGCAGCTGGGAGAAAGACATAGACACAAGCCTGTTGTTGTCTTTTGTTTGGTTTTTGCTTTGTTTTATAGGTTGTTTAGGTCTTTACCTTTCTTCTTCTTCTTTCTTTAACTGTATCTCTTGATTGTATGATTCTCTAAACTTTCTAGTTTTCCTCAATGTTCTTAGTTTTCTCTTTCAATCTCTCTCTCCTGTCCCCTTCTCTAGTTTTCCCAACATCTAAGCAATCACCCTTTGTCATCTAGCTTTACTTCTACCAAATTTCTCTTTATTTAGCTTTTTGTTTTGTCCGCTATTGCTCTGACATTTCCCCAGCACAATGTAAAATCACTTTACCAAGAGAAAACTCTTTGTATACAAATTCATGAATAATGTTGGATTTTGATACATAACTGTAAATCTCGTATTTATGGTTAAAATCATCAGATTAATAGTTACTAAATTTTGTCAAGTTTTAGGCTGTGCTTGATGCTACTGTTGTTACTGCTAATTGTACTATTTTAGCCAGGATGTCATACCTGTTGCAATCAGTTGTTTTCTATTCTATGACAACACTGTGATGATCTGAAGACATCAACAAAGTCCAGTACCAAAGGATTGGGTGCTAAACCAAATAGATAGCAACATCTCATCCTTAATAATTTGAGAAAGTGGGTTCCTGGGACAGATAAAAAGACCAAGAACTACCTACCCTAGAAGACATCTCTGAGGAACAGGAATTCCATGGGGAAGCCTTGAGAATAGCGAAAAATCTTTCAACTATAAGGACCTTATTAGGGTTAAAATACACACACACACACACACACACACACACACACACACAACCAGTAAGAGCTCAACAAATTAAACACCTGCTTAGGAAAGTACAGGGAATGGGGTTTGATCCCTGACACCACATGCAGTGGAATTCTTACCCCTGAGTGTGCTGAACTGGCCAGGAAGACTGGGCATGATGGCGCACCTTGTAATTCCACTACTGGGGAGGCTTAAAACAGAGGGATGCATTCTAGTCCAAGCTGGATAATGAGACCCTATGCCAAATAAATTAACAAAATAAAAATAAAAAGTAAACATACACACACATACAA
>PVJA010007692.1:14116-51885 GCA_004027025.1 Myocastor coypus
AAAAAAAAAAAAAAAAAAAAAAAAAAAAAAAAAAAAAAAAAAAAAAAAAAAAAAAAAAAAAAAAAAAAAAAAAAAAAAAAAAAAAAAAAAAAAAAAAAAAAAAAAAAAAAAAAAAAAAAAAAAAAAAAAAAAAAAAAAAAAAAAAAAAAAAAAAAAAAAAAAAAAAAAAAAAAAAAAAAAAAAAAAAAAAAAAAACATAGGAAATGACAAGCTGAAGAAGCAAAATGTAACTCCAGACTTCCAGCCCACCCAGGAAAAATACAGGGGACCAAGAGATAGAGGAAAATCAGAAGACACACACTAGAATGATAGAAAAAGGTAAAAAAACAAAAGTATGAGGCTATAGAGAAAATTAAAGAGATAATTTCCCAAGAAAAAAAGAAGATGGTGACCATAGCTATTGACTTGGAAGTAAACCTAATGTAAACATACAGTTTAAAATATTAAGAGCACAGTAAAAGGATATAAATGACATCAATATAGGAAAAATGGAATCCATGAAAAAGATTCAAACAGATATTCAGGAAATTAAAAACTCCACTGAAAGCTTACAAAACAAATTGAATGAAAGTGAAGACAGAATATAAGACTTAGAGGACATCATTGGACTAGTGATTACAATAAGAAAGGCCTCTTCAGAATAGCAAGGAACCATGAAAAATAATCATTTCAACAGCTGAAAGATGATGCCAAGAAGAATAATATAATATTGGCCTGCATCAATGAAAGAGCAGGAGGCAGTACAAACAACACAAAAACCCTGTTCACAGAATAATGGCAGAAAACTTTCCCAACCATGGAAAAGCATCTGACATACAGACAAGTGGGATATGTAGTACTCCAGTTACTCATGACCAAAATAAGTCCGCATCAAGAATATAATAATCAAGAGTCCAAAAATTCAGAACAAGAGCAAAATATTAAAATCTCTTAATTAAAAGAAACAAATTACCTATAAAGGAAAGTGCATCAGATTCAGAGCAAACTTCTCAAAACAAACCCGTAAATCAAGGAGAACATGGGACAAAGTACTCCAAGTACTGACAGAAAAGAACTTCCAACCCAGATTGGGATGCCCTGCAAAACTCTTTCAAGTTTAATGGACAAATAAGATATGTCCATGATGAACAACAACTAAAGATATTCATGACCACACAACTAACCCTCCAAAACCTTCTAAAGGATACCTCCAAAAGAGATAAAGAAGACTAAAATGAGGGCTGGCCAGATAGCCAAGCAGACTAAAGGCACAGGGACCAAGGTTCAATCCCTGGCATGCCATGCCAGCCCCACCTTTGGGCTATGCTGAGATGCTGACTGAGACTGAATGTGGTAGTGTGTGCTTGTAATCCCAGTGCTTGGGAGGCTGAAAACAGGAGGATCATTATGAGTCTGATCTGTAGTGAGACTCTGTAGACCCTGTACTAAATACATAAAAAAGAAGACTACAATAAAAATTCAGCAATTGAGAGAATCTGCCATGAAAGATAAGTAGCTAAATAGGTAAGAAAGAAAGGGCACACACAACAGGAAAAAATAACAAGGATAAGTCAATGCATATCAGTTATCATCAACACAAATGGTCTCAATTCACCAGTAAAAAACAAATAAACTGGAAAAATGGATTAAAAAAAGATCCAACAATATTCTGCAAACAACACATTAAATTTACAAAGAAATCCATAGATTAAAAGTCAAAGGATGGCAAACAATACTTCAAGTGGAAATTCCCAAGGGGAGGGAAAAGGAAGATAGTTATGCTGTTTCAGAAAAGGTGATCTTATGATCAAAACTGATTAAAAGAGACAAAGTATGTCACTACATACTTGTTAAGGGAAATCTCCAAGATGAAGAGATGACAGTTAGAAATATATATGCACCAAGTACAGGTGCACACAACTACATACAACAAATATTAATGGACATAAAAAATAACTGCTAATAGAATTTTAACATGGGATCTTAAAACCCCATTGTCACAAATAGATACATGAACCAGAAAAAAAAAATCAACAAAGAACTATGAGTTGAACCAAAATTGTGAACAAATAGACTTGGTAAATATCTACAGTGTTCCACCTCAGAACAACAAACATATATTCTTCTCAGTAGTATATGGATATTTCCAAAATTAAACACTGACTAAACAATAAAACACGCTTAAGAAAATGCAAAGAAAGGGGCCAGGGAGATAGTGGGTCTGGGGAAATAGCTCAGTAGAATAAGTGTTTGCCTGGCAAGCACAGGGCCCTGAGTTCAATCCCTGGCACTGAAAGAAAGAGAGAGAGAGAGAGAGAGAGAGAGAGAGAGAGAGAGAGAGTGATTATGAAAACAAACACTTTCACAATAACATTATAAAAAAGTAAATGCCTAGGAATAAGTCTAAGAGAAAAAGTAAAATGTCCCTACATTCAAATCTATAGTACTATTAAAAAGGAGATCTAAGAGGATATCAGAAAATGGAAGAATATTCCTTGCTCATGAATAGGAAGAACCACCATCATGAAAATGACATTAGTTTAAAAGTCTTATATGTTTTTAATGCATTCCCAATCAAAATATCATTAGTGTACCTCACACAAGTAGAGAAAACAATGCTAAAATTCATCTGGAACTAGAAGACACCTAGGACAGAAAAGACAATTCTGGGCAACAAAGACAAGGCAGGAGCAGTACAATCTCTGACTTGAAACTAAACTGCAGAGCTACTGTGACAAAAACAGCATGAACTGGGGGAAGAAAGACCTGAGGATCAATAGCACAGATTACAAGATGCAGAAACTAATGTAAACACACTCATCCACCTTATCTTTGACAAAGGACCCAAATAGCTTCACTAGAAGGCCAAATACTGTTTAATAAATCATGCTAGGAAAACCTGCTTTTCACATACTGAAGGCTCAAACTAGGCTCATGTTTATCAGTATGCACTAACTAAAATTAAAATAGGTCAAAGATCTGAATGAAAGAGAAAGAAACACTAAATTTCATGGCAGATAAAATAGGTAGAACTTTTGAAGACATAGGTGTAGGCAAGGACTTCATGAAGAAATCCCAGCTACAGGGAAAATACTACAAAAAATCAACAACCAGAATGTCATGTTTTTAAAAAAGCTTTTGCATAACAAAAGAAATTATCAACAAGGTAAAAGCTAACCCACAGAATAGCAAAAAATTTAGCCAGTTAATCCTCAGACAAAGGTCTAATGTCTAGAACATAGAAAAAAATTAAAGAATAATCAGAATACTCCCCCTTAAACTTAAAGACCAAATCCAAAAATGGGCATCTGAGATAAACACATAATTCTCAGAAGAATAAGTAGAAACAACAAACAAATATGTGAAAAAGTGTTCAACCTCACGGGTCATTCAAGAGATGAAAATTAGAACAGTACTGAAATTCTATCTCACTCCAGAAAGAATGAGAATTACTAAAAAATCAACAATAACAAATGCTGGTGGAGATGTGAGAAAAAAGTGACCATGTTCTCCACCATTGGTGGCAATGTAGACCAGTGCACCTACTGTGGAATTCAGTGGAGACTCCTCAAAAAAATCTATGACTACAGATTCAATTTAATCCAGCTATTCTCCTCCTTGGTTTATTTGCAAAAGAATAAAAAACATCACACCACAGTGATATATACACACCCGTATTTATAATAGCCCAGTTTGTAGTAACTAAATCTTAGAAACAACCCAAATGTCTATCAACTAAGGAATGGATGAAGGAGATGTGTTTTTAATACAATGGAGTAAAACTCAGCTATGTAAAAGGATAAATTTTAGATATTTACAGCTAGATGGATGAACTTTGAAATCATACCCATAAGTGAAATAAACTGGACAAATGAATAAATACTGTATGCTCTCTGGCACGAGAAACAGACTAAATAAAAATCAAATGTATAGTAAATACTTGAAGTGGAAAGAAATTGTTTGAAAGGAAATGGGAACTAGGGTGAGAAAAGGGGAAAGGAAAGAAGGGAAAAGAAAAGAGTAAGAGAAGAAGGATAAAATAGAACGGAACTTTGTGCATAAGGAAGTGAGGTTGCAGGAAGGGCAGGGGAATGAGAAATAAAAGAGGAACTAACATACGTCATGCAGGGCACAAACTCCCTATGATGAGTGTGACCACTTTTTATATATGCATAGTGCCAATAAGCTTAATGGTAATATTTTTTTAAAAGAAAAAACACAGCAAAACAGAAAAGCCATTCTCATGTTCCTTACTTCTGTCTCTCCTAGACCAGGAGGAAAGCATCCTTTCAGAGGTGCCTTGCCTCTGCCTAAATAAATGCAAAAGCCTCATTCTCAAACATGCCAAGGACAGTCTAAACTACCTGACCTTGTTAAGTTGTCCCTAATTTATTAGCGTTATACCATATCCCCTATGTCTAGTTGTAGTTCTCTGTGACTGTGCACTTCATCAAAATGTAGCACAAAGATCCATAGATTCACATTTCTTTGGATGTTTCTGAAGGCTTCAGTGTCATATAATACATTAAATAAATCTGTATCCTTTGCTTCCATTAATGTCTTTGCAGTGCTTCAGCTCTGAGCTTTGTGATGCATAAAGAAGATGTGTTTTTTTTTCCCTCCCCTTCTGAAACAGCTGAAAAGTTTGATAAGAAACAGGCATGCCACATCTTAGCAAACTCTCTGCCACACAGTGGCAAACAAAACACAAAGGCAATGTGCTTTCAACCAGAGGCATAGTGATGGCAGGAAGTGACCTTTCCAAACTTATGCCAGAATCTATAAGCCACTGTTTGGATACAATGAGAGACTCTCATGTGATTTACTACACATGAAACCGTTTTTTGTTTTTTTTTTTTTTTTTTTTTTTTCTTTTTGAAGCTTGCCTATTCTGTAGGAAAGATACATTGACACTTTGATAGAAACTTAATATTAGCCATAAAGATTTAGTGGTATGGTGCTTCTTTATTTTATTTTCAAATTCTGACTATAATGACCCCCTTATTTTTATTTCATTTGCTTCATTCCGTATTTATAAAATATACTTAATATTTATAGATTTTAATATTTTTATATGTTTTGATTTCCTCTTAATTCCTTTCAATGTTTTCTGAATCACTCTTAAATAATTTTATTATAAAGAATATTAACTTTCATGCATTTGAGGAAGACTTGAGAAATGCTGATGAAATTCTGAATATGTTTCATTAATTTGTACTAGCTATGGAACTGCTGAGAATTTTACAGAAAATAAAGTATACAACCTTCAATTGCATGCTCTAAAAAATCCATCTTTTTTATTCTCTGAGACATAATAGCTATTCTTATAAGGTCATTATCTCAAAGACACAGCTAAAGATTCAAGTTTGGCAGTGTCAGTTTCCAGAACATGATTTTCAAAGTCTTCAGAATGAAATAGAAATTTGAGTGGAGAAATATATATCTAATATTCAAGGCAAAGATCTTTTATTTTAGTAGAGGTCACACACTGACTATGTGTGGAATTGTATTTGAGCAGTGACAAAGATAAATTAGAAATTTTCTTTAATATGAATTAGTGATCAAGCCAATTATAGGAAATTTATTCTAGCATATGTATGATATTTGAGTTCCTGCTTTGTATCTTGAAGCTATACATGTAATAATATTTTGAAAAGTTTATAGATCCCTCTGTGACAGTTATTTTTCTTAGAAGCTAAGAAATAGTAACTTCATGTTTTTTTTTTTCTTAATTCATGAACTGCCAAAGAGAACATTAACCAGAAAGAGAAATACTAAGACATCAATGAAAAAGTGAGAGAAGAAACTGACTGGAAAATGCACATAAAGTGAAACACGGCTCTAGAGGTAGGAAGAAAACTCAAATTTAAAAGTTGCTGGCAGAATTAACCCAGGAAAACTCCACTGTGTTTAGTAAACACTGATGTCTAATATGGGTCATGGAAACATGTCCACATTGAGTGAAAAGGAGATCGAGTGGGTTCTCAGGCGAGCAGAATGATGAGGAAGAACAAGGGAGAGGGAGGTCAGTCAGGAAGAGACAAGGCCAGAGCCCACAGGAGACTGAACCCCAAGGAAGAGGGATATCAATGTCAAAACCCCATGAATGAGAAGGCCTGAGCCATCCTACCCATACAGTCATCTGGAGTGTAAGTGTCCAATCATTATGCTGAGACATTTATGTACAGATAAATCCTATCCTTCCTTTGCTCCATGGGGTAAAATCTTGGCGGAAATGAATAAAATGGGAGAGAGTGATGATGAGACTCATAGAAGGTAAAAGAGGAGAGGAACTGAGGATTATACTGACCCAAGTGATGGGATAAAGAACTGGACTGAAGAACAATGACCTCTCTGACCTTGAACTTCCAGCCATGTCACAATAGACACAGGGTTCCTACCACTTAAAGGAATTGAAGCCGTTTTAATTTGAGTATGATGGAACCAGGTAAATTCAACACATTGGAGAGTTTCTAATATCCCTGCAGATAACAAGAAAATGACATATTCTTCCTTTTAAAAAAAGATGTACCAATTTTAAAAATCTGCATGTAGTATTTCTGTCCATTTTAGGGAGGAAAGTGTTGAAGATGAACTAGAGCCTTGCCATTTATAACCTCCATAGATCACTGAAGGCACAACGTTTAGAAAAGCAACTTAATAATTATATATCAAGAGATATAAACATGTCAGTCTCCCTCAAAGGCCAATAATGTCACTGTAAGACTAGATTCTAAGGCAATAATCCAAATATGAAAATGACATCATTATTTATACAACTTGGAATGTGTTGGAAATGATGCATTTTAAGCTATTTGAAGCTACTTAGTTGTTTGCCTTTTCTCTCCGAATCCCACTGTAGTTGCCATAGGCAATTTATTTTAAAGAAAAACTCCTAGATCAGCTCTGTAAAAATGGATAGGTTACTATAAATAGATATAAGAATCTGGATGCTGTCCAGATTGTAATAGTATTAACAAGGGCAGATGGTGCTAATTTCAACAGGACCTAGGAAATGAATACACAGAATGGCTTTGAGGAATTCTGTGACTGAGCTCTAAAGAAACTCCGAGACTGGAAGAGAACACAGGCCACCCACTAGCCCATGGTACAGAAATGACGGGAGGAGGCGCACCGAGAACTGGATGTCTGCCCCACTTCTTTTCCTAGAGCCTTGGGTGTTCAGTGGCATAGGGCAATAGGTATTGTAGGGCGTGGCTGAAGCTGGAAATTGATCACAAGTGTGGGAGGTGAGGTAAGTCCTGAGAACAAAGAGCACCAGAGGCAAGCTGCCTGAACAAGCTGTTTCAGTCCAGAGAATATCAAGCCCTGAGTCAATCAAACCAAGCAATGGGCTGTGGGGCAAAAAGGTGTCATATGACACCAACCTGCTAAATGTATAGATAAACACACCAGGCTGTTTGAGCAGTTCCTTTTGAGCCATGCCTTTTCACCCATCAGGAGTAATGGCTCCACCTGACCTCAGCTTTCTGCGTCTTACCTTTATCCCTCCATCCTCTTGCTATCCTTTGCCCTGGGAGCTTTGAGAGTTGCTTGGGTCACAGGAAGTGGCTCCTAAAGATGGTGATCCTGCTAAATGGAACAGTGAGGGTAGTATTAAAGTCGCCAGTGTTGCAGCAATTCCCACAAGGGGACAGAAGCAGTAAGTGCCCTAAGTCCATCAGGAACTTTCCGCCCCCTGCCCTGCCTCAGCTAACTGCTAGACATAAACTCCCTCTTGCTCTCCAGCACATTTCCTGCTCATCATTGGAATGAGTCAGCCTGCACCCTGCTGAAGTGGAGACCCTGAACACACCTGGAATCCAATCCTGGACAAACACATGTCCCTCCCACTCCAAAGTTTAATAAAAGCAAGTCGCTAGATAAATAGCATTCTGTTAAAAAAGAAGTGAAATATTAAAAGAAAATATTTATCTAAAAGGCAAATTATGGTAATAATGCAAACATAAAATGATTATATATAAATGGATTTATTTAGTTTATGTGAGATATAAAGAGAGACAGCAAAAAATAAACTTAGACAAATGTACATACTAAAACTCAGGAATAGAGGGAACACCCATCCAGGACCCCCCTCCTGTCCCTCTCTTGGACAGGAGCTTTCTTTCCCCTAATAAATATGTTCTACTTATTAAAAAAATTTTTTTAAAAATAAAACTCAGGAATAGTGTGGTGAATCTGTTATTAAAGTAAAATTGCCTGCCATACAGGCCCTGCCCCCAGGACAAGCTGAGAAGGCAGTTGAGACTGGGTGTGGTGACACTCTCCTGTAATCCAAGATCCTGGGAGGCTATAAACAGGCAGATCACTACAAGTCTGATCCAGTAGCGAGACCCTGAACACCCTGTACAATCTTCCTCCCCCCAAAAAAATACAAAAATAATTTAATAAAGCAAAACTGACTTTTCTGCAGAACAGAACTAGCTGCATTTTTTGTATCACTATCTGCCCTCTTAAGAGGTAACTTTATCTCCAGAGATGAAAAGTGGTCAAGCCAAAGAAAGTCACAGATTCTTACAAAATCCAACATCCTAGAATGGTCCACTGGGCCAGATGTCAGAAGTTTTCTGTCCCAGCTACTTACACTATTTTTCCCAAGGTCAGCTTCATAGATCCATGGCCAGTACAACCAGAAAGAGCCATCAACTATGGGGGTTTAATACTCTGAGGTTGCAGTCTCAATATCTTTTATGATTTTATCTTGACTAGGTTATGGCCCCACTAACAATATGCTTCCAGGAACATGTCCTATTCCAACCTTTCTTATACTCTGTGTTTGTTGAATGAAGCCCAGTGGGACAATTGAGTTGGCACTGAAAGTATGGAGTAGTGGCACAGGCAAAGTAGCACCTCCTGCTACCTCTCTGCTTCCTATCCCTCCTGTCTCCAGAGCCTCCCTGTCTGTACAGCTGCCACCACCTCACATGTGCATCAGCCTGACCAGGGATGATCGACTTTCCATCACCCTATTGATCAGAGAGTATAAGAAAGGTTGGAATAGGGCATGCTCCTGGAAGCATGTCAGTAGCAGGACAATGACCCAGTCAAGGGAGGAACTTAGGGGTGCTGTCACCCACCCTGACCCACATAACAAAGGTATCCCAGTGTAAGAAGACAATCCCTGGACTGGGGAGATAGATTGGTGGTCTAAGCACCTGCCTAGCAAGTCCAAGGACCTGAATTTGATTAATGGTACCACATGATTTGCCAGCCCGGTAACCCTGGGCATACAGTGCCAGCCCCAAAACCAGGTGTGTTGGCACACACCTGTGATGCTAGAGCTGAGAAACCTGAGACAGGAGGATCACTATGAATCTGAGCTGTGTAGTGATACCCTGTAGCAAATAAATAAATGGATAGATAGATAGATGATAGATAGATAGATAGATAGATAGATAGACAGAGACAGACAGATAGATAAATAGATACATAGATACATAGATACACAGATAGATACATAGATACATAGATAGATAGAAAGAAATTTTTTAAAAGATGACAATCACAGGGCCAGCCAAACAGCTCAGTGGATTAAAGCACTTGCAAGCAGGTACAGGGGCTAAGGGTTAGATCCCTGGGCCTGTCACACCAGCCCCGCCTCTGGGGCACTCTGAGAGGGCACTTGAGATAGGGCATGGTGGCACTTGCCTGTAATCCCAGGCCTTGGGAGGCTTTAAATAGGCAGATCACTATGAGTTTGATCTAGTAATGAGATCCTGAACACACTGTAGACCCTTCCTTAATAAATACAGAAAAAAAAAAGATAGTAAGCCCTTTGGGGTACCCATCTATAGTAAGATTAGACTCAAGGTTCAAAGAAGGAGACATAATTTGGTGGGCAGAATATGATGAGTTACTGACATAAAATGCCTTTTGGTTACATTGTCTGCCTTACCCAAGCCCTTTTAGCTAGATAAGTCAAAATTGCAGAGGATTACAACTTTGAAGTTTATTCCAGGGGTTTCTAGACTTTCTGTGGAATCTCTGTTTTCTGTTGTTTGCTTAATTTCTGTTTTCAGGCTGTAATTCTGGTCTTAATCCCACTCTAAATCTTTATTATATTTGCTATAATTTCTGAAGATATTTTTAGGCATCATTGTGTGTTTGTGTGTGTGTGTGTGTGTGCGTGCAAAAATACAGATTTACCAATTATTAGTAAGTAATTTTATAGATGCCCTCTTTATGTCTGTTTCATAACTTTTACTTGCAAATTGCCCTGATCTTTTATCTCATGCCATTGTTCTGTATTGTACTTTGTAATTATTTAATTATTTGTATATTTTAGATATAATTGTCACATTCATCATTGAAATGTGTACCTGCGCATGATATATCTTAAATCTTATTTCTTTCCCATTCCTCTACCCTTCTTTCAACCCTCATGCCCTCCTTATTTACAAAAGCTTTGCTTCCATTTTTTCATTCTTCTTCTTTTACCTTCTGTCCGTTCCCTTCCCTCACCCTCGTTCTCCTCATGTGAGCATTTACCTTCTATAATCACAAAATATATATCATATATTTTGGACCTTATTTTCAGTTTCACTTCTCACACCAGAGAAACAATTCAATATTTATACATATGTGTTCAATATATTTCTCTTAAAAATGTAGTCTGAAGTTTCATCCATTTACCTATAAATATCTCATGTTTATCCTTCTTTACATCTAAGCTGTATGCCATTGTATGAAAAAACACATTTCATTTAGCCATTCATCATTTGATGAACATTTTAGCTCTTTCCAAACTTTAGCTATTATAAACTGTGCTGCTATAAATACAGGTGTGCATATATCACTGTGTTACAATGCTTTTAATTCCTTTGGGAATACAACAAGGTAGAGAATGGATCAAATTGGACCTTTGATAGTAGTTTTTTGAGGAATCTCCACTATTTTCACAGTGGGTGCAACAGTCTACATTCTCTCCAATAGTGGAGAAGAGTTCATTTTTCCCTACAGCCCCATTGTATTTGTTATTAGTTGATTTCTTGGTAATTCTTATTTTTCTGGAGTGAGATGGAATCTCAAAGTTGTTTTAATTTGCATTTTTCAAATGACCAGTGAGGTTGAACCCTTTTTCGTGTATTTATTTGTTGTTTCTACTTCTTCATCTGAGAAGTGAGTATTCATCTCAGATGCCCTATTTAGGAATAAATACTTTACCATGGGGCATCTGACTTTTAAAAAGTTCTTTAGATGGCTTAAATATTTGGCCTTTTAAGACAAGCTAGAAAAAAATTTTCCCACTTTGAGTTGTCTCTTCATTCTGTTGATGTTTTTTTTTTTTTGCTGCACAAAAGCTTGGACAAATGCAGTTAGGAATGAAAAGGGTGAAATCACAATGGATCTTGCAGAAATTCTGATCACCTACAGCTACTTTGAGAACATTTAATAAGATGTAAAGCACAAAAGAAATGGACAGATTCCTAGATACATATGAATTAACAAAGCTGAATCAAGAAGATGTAATCAACTTGATATCAGTCAATGAAATTGAAGATATAATTAAAAACTCACCAACAAAGAAAAACCCAGGTCCCAATAGATTAACTGTTAAATTGTATGAGAAACTTAAAGATGATCTAATGCTTCTACTCTTAAAATTCTTTAATGAAGTTGAAAGGGAAGTAATATTTTCAAAATCATTTCTGGATGCAAATGCTACCTTAATACTAAAGCAGAAAAAGCCGGGCGTGGTGGCGCACGCCTGTAATCCCAGCACTCGGGAGGCTGAGGCAGGAGGATCAAAGTGAGTTCGAGACCAGCCTGGGCTACAAAAGTGAGCTCAAGGCCAGCCTGAACTGCATAGCGAGACCCTGTCTCAAAAAGGCAAAAAAAAAAAAAAAAAAAACTAAAGCAGAGAAAGATCCAATCAAAACAAAAAAGAAAAAATAGAACTACAGACGAAACTCCCTAATGGACATAGATGCAAAATTCTCAGGAGACACTGTCAAACATGATTCAACAAATCATCAAAAAAGTTATACACCATGACCAAATAGGACTTATCCAAGGGATGTGGGCTGGTGCAACAAATGCAAATCAATAGAGCTAATACACCACATTAACAGAGCCAAAGACAAAAACCATACGATCATCTCCATATAGATGCAGAAATATTCCATACAGTCCCAAACCCAATATATATATTTGGAATAGATGTTATAGATGTCCTTTATCTCAATCTGATAAAAGCCACGTAGGACAAGCCAACATTATGTTTTCTCTATTCTTTTATCAGTAGCCTGCGGCAAAAGCCCCTAAGATAGAGGATGAGGAGATATGACCCTGGCTTCATAGCTGACTAGCTGTTTGATCTTGAGAGAATTATTTAACAACTTTAATTCTGCCAATTCTATAAAAACGTACAATAATAGTGGCAATTTCACAGCATTATTGTAAAGATAAGGTACTATAATGATGCATAAAGAGGTTAATATAACACAGACAAATTATAGGTGCTCAGTAACTATTATTTTCATTGTCATGATTCACCTCTCTAAAATATATTTTGCAATCAAGTAGTTCACTTTGTAGTTCATCTCCTTTCAGTAATTTCAGTATGTTTATTTTCTAATCATTTATAAGAAGTTTATAAACTACCAAAATTTTGCTAGGATTCTGCAAAATAACAGGGTTGTTATCTTAACCATTTTGTATTGTATTCCCACCTGAGAATTTTGCAGATGTGTCTCTATGCATCTATTTCTTTTTCCAATCAGTAAAATGTCCTCATCTTTTTTATACATGCAGATAAACACTTTTCATGAAATAAAATGTATCCCAACTACCAATGCAGGGAGCAAGATTCTGTCTCATGCCCAGATTATAACAAAAGATGAAGCCAGAAGGATCTATCCATTCAAGAGTCAAACTGGGCATACTGATTTTTTGGGGAAATTTATCTTCTTTTCAAAATCAATTACGTTTTCCAGTTTCTCAATGTGAGCTGGATCTTCAGCCATGTCTGAATACAGGTTTGAACACACCACACAGAAGCCATTTGGTGGCACCAACAGGAACAGGAGAGGCGAGAAGTAGCAAGAGAAGCAGGAAGTGTCCTGAAAACTGTTGCATGAGTGATTATCAGGCTGGACTTCTGGAGACAAAAGCAATGCTTCATTTCCTTTATTTTTCTACATTGACCCCCACTCAAGCTTTAGGTCAGGGGCAAGGAGACCTTGAAGAGAAACAAGAGAGATCTATGCTGACATTTGCAGTTAGGGAAGCATGTTTTCCCATGAGTGAGGCCCTTCCTCTTGCCTTTCCTTCTGAGTGCTCTAGAATGGAATGCTTCTAGCTGATCTCATCGTAGGGGTCTAGCAAGCCTGTGTTGCACTCAAAGGAAAAATGCCTCCAAGCGCTTAAGGACTGAGCAGTGTGATCCTCAACCCCAGGGAACCAGTTCCCTAAATGAGCCTTAATAAAGACTGCTACATGCAGCATAGCTCTTGAAACTCTGGTGGTGGGGAGAATGATGAAGGACAAAGAAAAACAAAAGTCAAGATGCAGAAAGTTGAGGTCCAGTGGAGCCTTCTCTCCTGTTGGAAAAGAAATTGCTAGCCAACAACTGTGGCACATTTATTTATTCACTCAGGAGGCTATTGTCAGCTGAAACCTCCCTGCCTGGCAGCCTGTTTGCTTGGCCTGCTTCCAGCACCTCAAGTTCTTAGAGCTGAAGCAGTTTGTTCACATGGTTCTCTTCAGGAGCTGCCTGTTCTTGGGCTAATCTTGATTTAGCCCTGCATGTGTGATTGATCTCCAGCTTCAACTGCAACCCCCGCCCCCACTCAAATGTCCTGTGGTTCTCTTCTAAAATGAAAGTTTTACAGTTTTAAACCTTTAATTCTTTAGAAGTTGGGGTTTGCTGATTCCAGAAATGACCTCAAGTCATCTTTTCTATTGTCCTGAGGCAAAGCACTGAACTTCTCTTTAATTTTAATCTTTTCAACAGTCAGCTTTTTCTATCCCCAATTTGTAAATTCTTCCTCTCTGGCAAAAATGTTTCAAATGAACTTTTTTGTTTGTGATTTTCATTGTGAATCTGACTAAAACTATACAGATGTTCTCATGCCAACACCTAAACATTAGGCTTCCTTGAAATTTCCTCTACCAGATTAATTAATACACTACCCTTAATCCCAGTCTTTCGAAAAGCCTCAGAATATGTTCAAAATATAAACAAATTTTCTACCCTACCATAATACATATGGACTCTAGCCCAATTGCCAATCAAGTCTTAGTTCTCAACTGAAACCTCCTAAGCCTGGCCTTTGCTGTGTATGTTTGTAACACCATTCTGATCTTCTGAGTTCCAACAAGAATCTTCCTGCAATCTTTGCTTACTCTTCTTTAGCCAGCCCCTTTAAACCTTTTCAGGGGGCCAGGGAGATAGCTCTGTGGCACAAGTACATGCCTAGCAAGTGCAAGGTTGTGAGTTCAAACCCTAGTCCCACCAAAAAACAAAATGAACAAACAAAAAAACCCTTTTCAAACCCTCATTCAAGCCAATGCTAAGGCTTTTTAGTGGTCAGCCATAGACATAGTAACAACTGTACTTCTAGAATCAAAATCTGTATTAGTCATTTAACCATCGTGGGGACACTTAACCATTGTGGGGACACAATGTCTGACAGCAACACTTTAGAGGGGAAGAGACTTATTTTCCCCATGATTTCAAAAATTTCAGTCCATGGTCAGACTCAAAGGCAAAGCATCATGGTAGAGGTGTCTAGTGAAAGGGCACCTTGCACATCATGTTGGCCAGGAAGCAGAGAAAGATGTGAGGAATCCAGGACAAGAAGATATCCTTCCAGATCTTGATCCCAGTGACCCACCTCTAACCAGGCTCTAACTACAGTGGGTAGTGGTTGTTATAACTACTGCCAGTTAGCTATAGTGTCCCCAGTAATCCAATCACCTCCCCAATACATAGGAGAAATATTTCCAATCCAAAACATAGCAATACCCAAACACATACTTGAACCCCAACTATTCACATGAGTAACAAATCTCAGGTGAAGGCTTTCAAGGCTTCTTCTGAGTGGCTATCTTTTCCCTTCAGTGCTTATTGTGTAGTTATGTCATGCCACCATGGTTCTTAGATAATGGAAATCACAAGCCCTGACACAAGCTTCAAGCCATGCCAATGGCCATCAGTTTGGCAATGTTCTAGGGAAGTAGGGATGTGTATATCCTAAACATTGTCCTCCTCAAGGGTAGCTCTTTGTGATTCTTCCTAAGAACAGAGTAGTCTCCTTGGTGAATAGGTAGGCACACAAGTGAGGGAGACAAGAAATGGACCAAACCCCACAATGCTCTGACAAGGGTAATGCTACAGGGGAGTGAGGGCAGGGTGGTTGTTTCCAAAAAATGGTACATGATTGGGGGCGTTTTCACCTGTGAAAATAAATAGGTCCTGATGTATGCCTTATGCCATACTGAAAATTCAATAGAATGGCTATATATATATATATATATATATATATATATATATATATTTGGGGCTGGGGGAGCTATCTCCGTGCCTGCCTAGCAAGTGCAAGGTCATGGGTTCGAAACCCAGTCCAGTAAAAAAAAAGATATTTATACTTTATTACTACATATCTATAATACAGAATGTTTGCACTCATTATATGAAGTTAGTACTTACACATAACACATCCAATTTATTTTTTCTCATTCTCTTTCTCTCCTAACCATACCCCTTTGATTCTCTTCCTATCTGAGAAAACTCTAGCATTCTACTTCCTATAGCCATTTTACTTTGCTCTTTATTTATACTTTGAGTTCATATATAACAGAAAGCATATGAAGTTTAAGCTTGTACATCCAATTTTCTACAAATGACGTTTTTATCCTTTACATAGTAGATAAGCTCTCTATTGTATGAAAATACCAAATTTCTTTGTCTATTTATCTATATTAGATATACAGGCTACTTACATTATTGAGCTATCATGAATTGTGCTACTAAAAACAGGGATTCAAGTGTCACTGTAACATAATGCTTTTAACTTTTTCAGGAAGATATCTAGAAGAGGAATAATTTTAGTTCTTATAATTCCATATTCATTTTCATAGTGGTTGTATTAGTCTATATTCCCAGTGATATATAAGAGTTCCTCCTTCCCCAAACGCGAGCCAGAATTTGTTATTGTTGGCTTTCTCAATGATGACTATTTGGGAAAAGAGCATAAGGTAGAATTTCAT
This sequence comes from Myocastor coypus, assembly GCA_004027025.1. NCBI lineage: Eukaryota > Metazoa > Chordata > Mammalia > Rodentia > Myocastoridae > Myocastor > Myocastor coypus. The sequence continues at coordinate 30,329 of PVJA010007692.1, forward strand.
TGCTATTCCAATTTGTATTTCTCTAATTGCAGAGGTGTTGAACATTTCCTCGTATAGTTATCAGCCATTTATACTTCCCCTGAGAAGTCTCTTCATTTGATTTGCCCATATTTTTATTGTCTTTTATTTGTGAGGTCTGATTTTTTAGTTCATTATGTATTCTAGATACTAGATTCTAGTGTTCTGTCTGAGGAATAGCTGGAAGCTTTTTTCTATATGTGGGTTGTCTTTTTACTCTGTTAGTTATTTCTTTTGCTGTGCAGCTTTTTAATTTGATACGATGCCATTTGTTAACTCTCATTTGTTAACGATTTCCTGTATAAATGGGTTCCTTTCAGAAAGTCCTTGCCTACACCTCTGACTTTAAGATTTTTACTGATGTTTTCTCTCAGCAAGTTAAGCACGCCTATTTTCACATTTAGTTCTTGGATGGTTTCTGAATTTAGTTTAGCACGTTGTGAAAATTACAGGACTAGATTCAGTCGTCTCTGTGTGGATAGCCATTTGCTCAGCATTACTTATTAAATAGGCTACCTTTTTCCAGTCTATGTTTTTTGCCCTTTTGTCAAAAATCAAATAGTGGAATGTGTCTGAGATTGTTTCTCCATCCACTGTTATATTTCATTGAACCTCACGTCTGTTTTAGTGATAATAGCACGCAATTTTTGTCACAGTAGCTTTATAATATAGCTTCAAGTACAGGATTGCGATGCCTCCTTCTTCATTACTGTGTTTACCCAGATTTGCTTTTCCTATTCTTGGTCTCTGTTGGTTTCCCTAAGTTTTAGGATTATTTTCTCAAATCCTGTGAAAATTCTATTAGAACTTTAAATCAGATTGCACTAAATTTGTATTTTGGAAGGATGGCCCTTATGACCTTATATTAGTTCTGTCCGTCCAGGAGCAGAAGATATTTTCCATTTTCTAATGTTCTTTACATAATATTGTAGTTTTCATCAGAGTTCTTTCACTTCCTTAGTTTCAATGTATTAATTTTTACAGATGTTATTTTGAATAGTAACTTTTTCCTAATTTATCTCTCATTAGATCTTTGTTTATTGTACAACAAGGTTATTGAATCTTGAGTGTTGATTTTATGTCTTATAGTACTGAATTTGGTTATTAATTCTGTCTTTTGTTATGGTTTTTGGTCCTTTATATGGAAAAAAATCACAATCTTTAAATAATTATTGGATTCTTTCTTTCCCGTAAAAATCTACAGTATTTGTGCTTGCCTAATTGTTCTTGTCAGTGTTTCAAATATGATTTTAAGCAGGAATGATGATAGCAGATATCTTTGTTTTGTTCTTCATTTCAGAGGCAAATCACTTCTTCTTCATTTAATATGATCTTGGCAATAGGTTCATCATAAATGTGTTTGTTAGAACTTCCTTGAACTTTTTAAATAATTCATCGGTGAATCTGTTCAGTGAATCTATTAAAAAAAAAAAAAAAAACCTGGGCTTTTCTTGGCTACTAGTGTTTTTCTTTTTTTTAACTGGTTGAATTTTATTTCCTATTTTTGGATTTTGAGGCTTTTAAATTCTTCTTGGTTTACTTTTGCTAATTTAAATGTGTCTAGGAATGTACCCAAATTTTTAGTTCTCCACTTTATTGGTGTACAGGTTTCTGGAGTAATTGTTCAGAACTTCTTTTTTATGCCAGTAATATTCAATGAAATTTAACTGGTTTTACTTTTAATTGCATTGATTTGGCTCTTTTCTCTCATTTTTTGTGGGGGTAGTTTGGCTAAGGGTTTGTCTATCTTGGTTATCCTTTCAGAGCACCAGTTCTTCAGTATTTATTTAAGCAAGGAGATGCATTTATACATTGTTTCCAATAGTAAAATAGCATGATAAAAGTTTAAGGTATTGCTCCAACTTTTTAAACTGGGAAATGTAAAAATTACAGGTTAAGTGCTAAAACAACGAGCTCTATGTCCATCAGTTAAAACTGTGTGTGTGTATGTGTGTGTGTGTGTGTGTGTGTATTTTAGGGAAGGGTCTACAGGCTGTTTAGGATCTTACTACTAGAATCAGACTCATAGTGATCCACCTGATTGCAGCCTCCCAAGAGCTGGGATTACAGGCATGTACCACCATCCCCAGTCTCAATTGTCTTCTCATTGGCCCTGGGGGTGGGGCTGGCATGGCAGTCCCTGGGGTTGAACTGTCCCCTGCACCTGCTTGCAGCTGTTTTAATCCACTGAGTTATTTGCCCAGCCCTCATAATGGTTTTCTGTGACTGATTTTCTCAGTTTTACTCTTTTGCTTGGCTGCAAATCCTTTGAGGCATACTCATTCTTTCTGATTTATTGACACTGTCAGCTTAATTGTCTCTTCCTACAATGTCCTTGCAAGTGTTTTGTATTCCTCTTTTGGTTTCCACAACCTTCTTGAGGCGCTTCTTGTCATGGAAATTTTGTAAGAGTTTCAAAAAATAAAATAAAGGGGCCAAGGAGATAGCTCAATAGACTAAGCACCCACCTGATAGGCTCAAATCCTGAGTTCAATCCCTGGTACCTCAAATAATAATAATAATAATAATAATAATAATAATAATAATAATAATAATAATAATAATCAGCTAGCTTTGCAGGATACCTGGATTGAATTTTCAAGATGTTATCTTTTAGGGCTTGAGGCACTGGACTCCAAGTCCTGACCTGTAAAGTTTGTGTAGAGAAGTCTGCTGTGATTCTAAAAGGTTTGCCTTTGCGTGTGACTCATTTCCTTTCCATAACTGCTTTAAAAAGTTTTGACCCTGTGATGGACTTATGCAACTTTGAGCAGAATGAGGCAGGGAGAGGTTCTTTTAGTTTTAAGTATTTTATATACCTCATTTGGCTGTTCTTTCCCAAAGTCCTTTCCCCTAAAAATTGGAGATTTTTCCACCATTATTTTTGTAATTTTGTACCATTTGTGTTGTCTTCTGAGTTTTCATTTATTGTAATAATTCTTAGATTAGTTTGTTTCACATCCTCTAATGGTTGTTGGATCCATTTTTCACATTCTCTTATTGTTTTTAAAATATCTTTTAGTAGCTGGTATTTGAAAGCAGTAATATCATCTACCTCTGAAATTTTGTCCTCACATTTGGTCCAGTTTTCTGTGTTTTCATTATGATTTATAAACTCCTGGATTTCTGATTGAAATTTTTCTTTGACAAACTGGTCATTCATGTTTTATAATATTTTGCTTAGCTAATCTAGATTTTTATTAGTGTCTTTCAAATATTCCTGCATTTTTTGCTTATTACATCCATTATCTGTTTAGTTATATCTTTTCTACTTCTATTGAGTATTTCCTTGAATTGTTTTTTAACCTCTTCTGCTATCCTTTCAAATAATCCAAGTGTGTCATACCATTGGTGTCCACCAGATTAGTCTCAGTGGAGTTAGGAGTTTGGGGAGGTGTTTTTTTTTACTTCTCTTCTCATTTTTTTTTTTCCTGTAATGAGCAGAACATATTTATTGAGAGAAAGAAAGCTCCTGTCTGAGAGAGGGACAGGAGGGGATCTTCCCGTGTTTTTATTGTTTTTGTTTCTTTGTTTTCTTCTATGCTAAAGTTTATGGACAGTTGAAGTCTAAAAACTTTGTTGCTAGTAGAGAGATCTCTTCAGTTATTTCTCAGGGATGTGTTTGGGGCTCTGCTATGATACTTTGCCACAGCCCCAATATTTGATCACCTTGATTATTTTGGGAGAGTAGGAGGTGCTGTAGTTATCCCAGCATCTAAGTTCTCTGTGAATGTACTGTAGTATTATTGTCACAAAGATAATCTGCTTATTGGCTTACATAAAATACTGACAATTATGTGACTGTTAATATCAAGAATAGAACAGCTACAGTAGTGTATTTTCCAGGACAAATTAGATATTGACATACCATAAACCAGTTATATACAATTCTTAATTCTAGAGAAGAAACTGGCAATTATGATATAAACATTAAGACAACATAGCCAAGGTACTAAATTCAACAGTCATATCTCTTTTCATAACAGAAAATGATTAATAAAGCTTTGTGTTTATGCTACTGAAGAAATTCTAAGACATAAGAAGGATAAGAGAGAAGTGGCACAGTGGTTATTAGGGAGTAGAAGCTTGTCTATAGAATTAAAGATGAAAAATTGTTGTGATAAAGAAGATGAAAAAGGAAGAAAGGAATTATGTAGAGTAAATAAGAGATAAATAATTATGAATAGAAAATGTAAAAGTTAAAAGAGAAAAAAGAGAGAAATAAAATTTTAAAAGAATAGAAGCAAAGCTGAACGATAAAGCAAAATTACCTGAGCCCCAGGAAACTGGTGAAAAAGACAGCAGGGAAGAAAAAGGAAAACAAACAAAACAAAATAAATAAAAGCAATGCTCATACTCACAAAGCATTAAAAACAACCAAACTAAAAAACTGAAAAGAAAGGAAAAAGAAAAAGACATTTCTCTGTGACTTTAAGCCTGTAGTTACATGCTAGGAACCACAGTTTTTGTGGCAAGTTCCAATTCAAAGTGCTTCCCTGCTCTCATTAGACAAGGAAGGCAGTCAGCGCCAAATCTGGTGCTGGATAATCACCATCAAGCCAGCAGTAGGAGGAGAGCATAGTGCCAGTTCTGGGGCCTTCAAGCCCACAGAGATCCAGACTACACCTGGCCCCGGGTCACGGGTTATTTAGGTCACCTAGCTGTCATGACAAATGCTTCCTGATCCCAGATGTTTCCCTTGGCTGTCTCTCACCCAGTCACTGCAGGAGTACAACACCGGGAGTCCTGGGATGAAAGCCAGCCCATGGCTGCTCCAGATTCCAGGTTCACTTGGCCTGTCACTAGCATGTTTGGCACCTAACCAAACATTCTCTCGAGGGGATATGGCAGATGGTTGGACTGGAGTCACTCCCCAGCTGTCGCAGCACAAAGCAGCCACTGGTTTGTTTCACTGGTGTATCCTCTCCCTGGCAGCCTCTGGAGCCACTGCTTTCACTGTTCTCTGTAGATTTGGTCTTCATAAGTCATAAACCAGAAAAAAACGCAGGTCGCCCCTTCCTTTTTATGTGTTGTGTACTATCTCTTCATTGTTTTTTTATTTGTTTGTTTGTTTGTCTGTTTTTAGGATCTCCTTGTTCCATGTCAGGGATCTGCCTCCTTCCTTTCTTTCTTCCCCAAGTTATTACTTTCGAGTGGCTGGATCCTGAATCTTAGGTCTGACTGGTAGCTGTTCATCAGTTTTTCATCTTTCTGGAAGTCAGGAGTTGGGAGTTTTGGGGATACATTTTGTTTCCTGCATTATTGGGCACATTGGTATGTAGAAAAAGCAACCCATGATCTTGTCTGTGCTGGATCCAGGCCTCAGGGTGGGGACTCAAGTAGACTGCTGGGCTTAATGTCAACAATCACTAAGTCTGGGTACTCCCCGTGGGAGGCAGTGCCGGTATCCTTCCCAGTCAGAGCTTTCACTTACCTAGGGTTAAGTGAATCACTTTCAGAGGGTAACACGTGGGACCCTGAAGCGACCGGCCAGGTCCAGGTCTGCTGGCTTTCCAGGCTTACTTGCTTTGCCGGGGCATTGTCCTCCTCTCACATCAGGTAGGTTCTTTACTCTGAGCATCTACTGTCCCATGTCAAGGGTAAGTAAAACATAGAGCCAGTCTGGAGTTGGTGGATGACCATGCCCTTGCATCAGAGGGCTCAGTGTGGCTGTCACAGTCCTTACATAAGATGAGGGAGGATAAAGTATTTTAATAACAAAAAGGGGATATCTTCACGGCCTTAGGTTAGGCAGGGGTTTCTCAAGCAATATACAAAAATTGCTTACTATAAAAGAAAAGAGAAGATCAATTAGACCAGTGGTGGTGAACCTACAGCTAGTGTGCTCCAGCTGGCTGTTTGCTTTCACTGAAAGCTCTGAAAAATCCAACATCACTGAATTAGACTATTGAAATTCACTGTTTCTAGGCATCCAGTGTTGGAGCAAAAAGCGGTCCCAGAAAATGTTAGTTGTTTATCTATGGTAAAGACAATATTCAAAGACTATTAGAAATTCTGGCAGATACAGAGGAGAGTTGTATTTGTTTCTCAAAGATGCTCTAATAAACTATCACAACCTAATGACTTAAACAAATATATACCTTAAACTTCTGAAATTCAGAATTGTTAAATAAGTTCACAGAGCTAAAGAAAAAAAGCATAAATAGGCCTGTGTTTTTTCTGGAGTCTTCAGAGATATTATTTCCTTGCCTTCTCCAGCTTCTAAAAGCCACCTTCAAATCCCAGTTTCTGGGCCCTCTCTCCATCTTCAAAGCTACAGTACAGCATCTTTTCTTCTTTCTAACATCTGGCTCTTGGTTTTCTTCTTAATTTTCTCCTTCCTGTTCCCCTCTAATCATGATTACATCAGGCCTATTGATAGGATCTGGGATACTCTTCTATCTCAAAGTTCGTAACTTTATCACATCTTCAAACTAATTGTAAGCCAGTCTGGTCACTGAGCAGCCTGATCACCTGATCACTTCTTCCATCATGTATGGTAACATTCTTAACATGTATGGTTTTACCATGTGAGGTAGCATGCACCGGTTCTTGGAATTAGGGCTTGAATATGTTTAGGTGCCATGGTTCAGCAAAGCACAGGAAAGATGTTAGCAAGAGATAGGTAGGCAGTTTTGGGAAGAATTTCAAGATGTTTGACAGATGTAAAAATGTGGCCAAGGAGACACAAATAGAAAAGGCTGGGGGCCAGCCAGATAGCTCAGTGGACTACAGCACCTGCTTAGGCAGAGCGTAAGGGCCAGGGTTTGATCCCAGGCATGCTGTGCTGGCCCCACCCCCAGGGTACACTGAGATGGTAACTGAGACTGGGCATGGCAGTATGCACCTATAATTCCAGTGCTTGGGAGGCTGAAAACAGGAGGAGTTGGATGTGCACATACCCATTAATCCAGAATACCACTCCTACTTATAAATCCAAATGAATCAGACATATACACTCACCAAAAGACACCTGTGGCCATACACAGTAACCATAGACTGGGATAGCCTAGTTTTTGTTTTATTTTATTTTAGGGAAGAGTCTACAAGGTCTCACTGCTAGATTGGACTCATAGTGATCTACCTGTTTACAGCCTCCCAAGAGCTGGGATTACAGGTGTGTGCCACCACTCCCAGTCTCAATTGCCATCTCAGTGTACTCCGGGGGGGGGGGGGGCACAGTCGGCACAGCAGGCCTGGGGGATCAAGCCCCCGGCCCCTGAGACTGCTTGTAGGAGCTTTAATTCTGATGTTTAACTGTGATGAGGGATAGATGGATTCTGTTCATAATCTTAGGGTGGAAAGTAACAAGAATTGATGAGGTTTAGCTATATGTCTCACAGATGAATTTTTCTAATGTGGCATTGAGTAAGAGAGGCTATTAACAGAGACGTGTAAGTGTGATTCCATTTGTGCAGAATGTATGAACAAACAAAACTATTGTATGGTTTTAGAGATAGAATTTTGAAATAGTTAAGTAAGATCCAATGCCACATAAGAAGAGGAAACTGGGACATACACAATACTTAAAGACAATTAAATGGAAATACAAGGAGAAGATGGCTACTGACAACCAAAGAGAGAGACCTCAGAAAAAACCAACCCTGCCAGTACACAACCCTGCCAACTGTGTACTGTATCAGCATCTTGATATGAGGTCTGATCTCCATGACATGATAGATTTTGACTGTTTACACACCCAACACTGTGACACTGCATTACAGAACCCTAGTGAACTGGTACAGTAGCCCATAATCACTTTGATGTGAGGGAATGGCTTAACCTTGACGAATCACTATGTGCGCCAATCCCGTGATGTTCTGGAAATTTATTTGTGAGCCAGTTATCTAAATTTTACCTTTTGAAAACTATGTACTTGGTGTTGGGAATATAGCTCAGAGGTCTAAGTGCCAGAGTGGCAAGCACAAGGTCCTGAGTTCAATCTGTGGTACAGCATCCCATTCTGGCCCCAGCACCCTGAGTGTGCTACCCTGGCCACTGAAACCTGGCATGGTGGCACATGCCCTGTAATCCCAACACTGGGGAGGCTGGGACAGGAGGATCACTAGGAGTCTGAACTCTGTACTGAGATCCTGTGTCAAATAAATAAACAAATCTTTACTCAAAAAGTAAAATAAGAGTGGTGGCCAGAGTTCAATCCCCAGTGTGCTGTGCTGGCCTAACCCCTGATACAGTTGAGCCTGGGTATGGTGGCATGAGCTTGTAATCCCAGAGCTCGGGAGGCTGAAAACAGGAGAATTACTTGGACTCTGCTCTATGTAATTAGATCTTCTAGATTCTGTAAACCTTATACCAAATACATTTTAAAAAGTAAAAAAAAAAAAATGAGGTCCAAAAACTTCAGCTTTGATTTTGCAAAATTGTGCTTATTGAAAAAACATTTTTTTCCGGCCTTTTCCTTGCTAAAATTAGTGAGTAAACAAACAAATTTTAAAAGAGACTTCAATTATGTGTAAGATTTGATTTTGAAAATTTATAACTTCAGTTCCACTTGACTTATGGGAAGAATCTTTTGATAAAACTTCTTTACATTTAATTGGATACGTTCACACACTATTCCAGAATTAAATTAAATTATGAAAGCCTACTATTTTTCATCTTCTCTATCAATAAAACATAAGAATTATAGAGAATAATCTACTAAATATAAAATTATTTAGTAAGTTTGTCTTATAAAAATATATGATAAAAGCATTCTCAATGCAGGCAAAATATATTGCCTATAGAATATTTGGACTGAAATATTCTCTATTAAAAAAGCAAGAGTAAATCAAATATATTTACACAGCAAGGTTTTCTCCAAACAGGCCACTTAGCATGTCTCCTTCCTCTTTTCCCTCCTCACTTGTGCTCCCAGGTGGATATAAACAAGTCTCACATCCCAGAAGCCTGGGACCAACTTAAGAATACCGATTCTAACTTACCTGCTTGCTTTCCTATAACAGTGTGCAAAGGTTTATCTCTATCTCATTCTTGGAAGTGCCGCCTGCATAGACTGAACTATGTCCCTCCAAAGTTCACATGGCGAAGCCTTAACCACTATATAGCAAGTAGTATCAAATTAGAATTTATTTTAGGTATTTATATTAGGTATTTAATTAGAACTTAGAATATATTTAGCGATAGAATCTTTAGAAAAAGGTTAAGCTAAATGAGGTTTATGGATGGGCCCTACACCCATCCATGACCAGAGCCCTTCTGAGAAAAAGAGATTAGAACTTCTGTGCTCTTGTGGGCCTTAGCTCTAGGCTTTAGCAGAGAAGCTTGGGTGAAAGAACTGAGGTCATCCAGTGGGCAGGGACTCTACCTGCCTATTTCTTTGGAGATACACTCCCTTCCCTGATTTGCTAATGCTTGCCTGGTTTTCCCTGGAGTTCCTCAGATCTCTGCACTGGTCAGACTTTTTAGGTACTGCCCACTGAGAGCTGGAACAGAAGGGTCCCTGACCGCCACACTTTACCAGCCCCGTTATTCCTCAGGTGATTTCTCTTCACAGCAACCATGGGTTTACTGCAGCTGCTTTTCTTTCCAGCCACTCTAATCATTCCTTCAGATCACTCCTCAGGACTAACTTCCTGCTGTTTCAGCACTGCTTTCCTGTTGCCACTAGATGTACTCTTTACCCATTCAGCTCCCTTTCAAAGAACATCTTTTACTTCAAAATGATTTTGCAACCAATCTCATGGGGAAAATGGAGACTTGGAGGAAGGATAACAATTAAAGACATTTCACAATCTTTAATAAGATGTCACACTCACTATTCACTTACCCACCCTGCATTTTCCCCTCTCCAAATCCCACATTCAAAGGAAAGATGATGTCTCTTCCGAGAATGAAAAAGGGGACAATCAGATTTATTCTGCTTGACACTGAAGAATGTTGGGTGGCATTAAATGAAAATGTCTGTTCCAATAATGATTAAAAACCCTTTTCAGATCCTTGTATAATTAATATTTTAATATCCAGATAGCCTTACTACTGTGACATTCCCTATAAACATGATCTTGTCACTCATTTTCCTCACCAAAAATGGTTAAGTTGGGCCAGCAAGATGATTCAGCAGTCTAAAGTGTCTGCTTAGGCAAGCTTAGGCGACAGCAGGGACCACAGTTCAATCCCCGGCACCACATGCTGCGCCAGCCCCACACCCAGGGCAGGCCGAGCTGACCATAATATTAAATAAATAAATAAATAAATAAATAAATAAATAAATAAATAAATAAACTGAAAGACCAAAAAGTCTTCAGGACTCCCTTCCATAATACCTGGGGAATATTCATAAATGTGAATTTTTAGTTGAGCAGGTGCATTCATCAAGGAGTTGAGATACATGGGTTCTAAGCCATTAGTTGGTAAGAGTTAAGTGATGCTGAGAAAGTCATTTGAACTCCACTAGCCTTAATTTCCCACCTAGAACATGCAAGAAAAATAATACCAACCTTTAATATTACAAAGTTGCTACAATAGTCTGTAAAAACAATTTTCAGTGATGAAGTGACTTAAGAAAACAAGACATCACCAAAAGCACTTTGCAATTATAAAGTCATTGTGGAAGTAAAATATTATGTTATTAAAATTACTGGGGCCTGGCGGGATGGCTCAGTGGTCTAAAGCCCCTACTTGGGGAAGCTTGGGCGGCTTCAGGGACTGTGGTTCGATCCCCGGCACCACATGCTGCGCCAGCCCTGCCCTCGGGGCGGGCTGAGCTGGCCATGAAAATGAGTGAATAAACAAACAAAGGTTCTGAAACAATAAATAAATAAAATTTAAAAAAATTATTATGCTATGGTTATATTACATGAACCCTGAATTAGAAAAAGAGCCAAATTGTAACCCACATGAAAAGCAACAAGATTCTTATGTCCTAAAAAGCTAGTATTTTGGGAGGTCATAAATTAACAACACTAATATACTTCATTTATATGTTCGACTGTTATCACATTCACTGCTTCTAAGATGAAAGCTTTCAAGGTTATTAGACAGTTTCCACCATTTTTATAAACACTGGAGATTGAATTTGAAGCCTTCATGCTGGCCTTCACCCAGCCTGTTTTTCTGTTTGTTTGTTATTTGAGACAGGGCTTGCTAAATTGTCGAGGTGAGACTGTAACTTGTATGTGTCCGGCCCCAGCAATAAGAGTGCTGATTATACACCCTGGACTGCAATGCCTGGGGTAAGTCTTCAACTTTTGTTCTCCAAACTTGAAAGTAGACATGATCTTTAATAACAAAATCATCAAATAAATACAGAGAAATTACCATAGTCGAGACACTAATGCACAGTGAACACTGAGGTCTCAGCCACTGCACAATTTAGAATTTAGAAAAATAAAAGAGGAACAGACACAGACAGGAGCAAGTACCACCCTAACATTATGAAGTAGCAATTAGTTATATACTAATGGTTTTAAAAAATCACCTCAGAAGGGCAGGTGAGATAGTTCAGCAGACTAAGTACCTGTTTAGGGAAGCATAGGTACCAGGGTTCGATCCTTGGTACCACATGCCTCACTGGCCCCAACCCCAGGTAAACTGAGCCAGTCACAGAGTCCAGGGATGGTGCCACATGCCTGTAATCCCAGTGCTGGGGAGGCTGAAAACAGGAGAATCACCAAAGTGTCCACATTGTGTAGTGAAACTCTGTACCAAACATACTTAAAAAAATAAATAAAACAAATAAAAATCCTCAGAAAGGGAAAGGAGGGAGACATCTCCGTGAGCTGGGAAGTCTAAAAACACATAAAGCAATGGCAGTGGGATGTGCCAGCTTTTATATGACACACCACATGAATTTGAGCACAATTTCCTGTACAAACTTATAGGCAGGAAGAACACTATAGGAGCAAAGGATACATAAGAAATTATGGGTATATTTGGAAAATATTATGATGGAATGATTACTTAGATTCAAAGAATTCTGATACACCTAATAGGAAGCAGATGTTAAAGAAGAACACCCTTGAAAACCAAGAAAGGGCACTATATTTAGTTATGAAGATAACTGGGAGTAATAGAAAATTTTTGACTAAATGTATCAAATGTTATTTTAGGACAATCTTGGACTAAGAAATGGAACCTATTTCAGACATAAAATGCAACTCACTGAGCTTTTTTTTTTTTTTTTTTGAATTGTTGATGAGTCTATGACCTGAATGGAGTAGCAGTACTTGGGAAAAAAACGAGCAGATACTTCTGAGAGCATGAAAGTTGGAAAGCTCAGCACCAGTTGAAGCCATGTAACTTCAACTACCTGAATGAGTACTTGAATGAATCAGGGTTGGCAATCCAGATTTAGAAGTAATTGGTGGAGGAAGTCATGAAAATAGGTCAGATTTACTGGACAAACATATAAAGGCAAAGAAGGACTGAGACCTAAGCCCTTCCATCCTTGAGAGGAGAAAGAAATTGAATAAGGCAGAATAATTGTTAAGCAGCCAGAGAAGTAAATGAGAGCAGGGGATAGCCTAGGAAACAAGGCAAGAGCCAAGTATAATAAAAAGTCTTATCCTCATCTTATCGCGACTCTTGTAGGATCTTTAATCCAGAACTCCTTGCTAATTACCTACTGTTAGGTGTTTAGCCATGGGCAAGGCTACACAGGTGCTACCATTTGAGTTAATGTCCCTCAAAGACCCATGAATCATAGGCTTGATTGCCCAGTGCATGACACTGTTGGGAAGGGGAAAAGACTTGAGAGATGGGGCCAAGTGGAATGAAGCTAGGTATCACTGGGGGCGTGCCTTTGAAGGGGATGGTGGGGCTCCACTCTCTTCCTCTTCCTCTTCCTGAGTTCTTAGTCACTATGGGGTGAGCAGCTTGACTCATCATGCACTTCTGCCACAGTTGCTGCTTCAAAACAGGCCTGAAAGCAGCATAGACAACTGAATATGGACTGAAACTTTTCAACTTGTGAGCCAAAATAATGTGCTCCTCCTTTTTAACTTAACTATCTCAGGTATTACAGAATGTAAAGCTGACCAATACGGTAGGCCTTTAAGATACTGAGAGATAAACTCCTTAATGATTTGAATGTCTAGCGTTAGTCATATTTGCATTCCTACAGTGAAATATCAAGAGCAGATAATTTCATCAAGAGATTATTCAGCTCATAGGTTTAGAAGCCCATGGTCTGATTCAGGTGGTCCTGTTAGTTTGGGCTCTGGTAAGGATTCTGGGGGCACATATTGTAGCATGATCACGTGCACACTTATCAGAGAGGTTAGATCACCAGGCAGAAAACTGAAGGGCTGCCACTGTGTCCGCTATGGAGCCACCTCCAATGATCTACAGGCTACCTCTTGAGCCTGACCTCCTGAAGTGTCCACCACCTCCAGTACTGCCACCCTTGGACACCAGCACTTTAACCTCTGCACCTCTTTGATACGTTCAATATCCAAGCCTTAGTGACAGTTAAGCAAACTAACTCCCCAAAGAAAAAGGAGAAAAGGAAAATAAGTCATACAAAATATTTCTGAGTGTCAGTTTGCCTGGTGATAATGTTAATTGCTATCAAGATTCATGAGAGAAACATGTCAGCTTTTGGCCTCATATGTCTGTTCTTCATTTTCCAGCCCTTACCCACACCACCTGCTCTGCTAATGAGACTCATTCTTTTAAGAGAAAACCATGCTCACATTCCATGAGTAAGATGGACCTTGCCAGGTTGTTCTTCCTACTGTCCTCCCATTATCTTCACTGCTGCTGTCAATTACTTTTTCTCAGGCTCGGCCTTCAAATACCAGAAGAAACTGCACTCCTCAGGAAAACGACTGGCTCCTAGACTGGAGTAGGGCAGAAATATTCAACTATGCTGCAAAGCAAAAATATTTTAAAATGTGGTAGGGAGACGTCTGAAGATATGAGCATCTACTCAAGGGGGTATCCACTGACTAAAATAGGACACTTCAGGTATATAATAGCAAAACACATGAGCAAAAAGGGAGAGCAGTTTCCTGCTTACTGTAGAATGCCTACTTAGTCTGCTATATCTGGAGGAGAGCTAAGCAATTTGTTGCCATCATACTAAAGACTGAATTAGGTAGCAATCATCAGTTGATGACAAACATAGGAATTTTTTTATGAAAAACAGAATATTTCAATCATCTTTATGTTCCCACAGATTACATATTAGTTTCAGGGGGAAAAATTGTTCTTACACAGTAGCATAATAAAAGACACTATCATTAAGTAAATAATTGAGATTATCAAGAGCTAGATGGACACTGTGTGCCTCAGGGTGTGAGGTATATATTAAGTGAAGATAATAGGCTATGGGAAATAGATACAGCCAGAACTGTAAGCTGTATTTCAAATTAGAGGGAGGAAAGGCTAAAAAAAATTATTTGATCAGTTAACATACTCAGAATATGATAATAAATTCAAGCATACTGATGTTAAATTTCCTATTCTCAGAAAAATGCACAATAAAAGAGAGAGCACATATGGGGCTTTCTAATGATTCTGTGCAGGAACATATGCGCCATAACAGACAGACAAACAGCTGCAAATCAAGTAAAACACTGACAAAAATTGAATCTAGATACAAAGTATATTATGAACATTTGTACTAGTTTTGTGCTTGTAATTTACATATGAGCTTGAAATGGCCTCCTTTCTTTTTCCTATGAGGGTTCCTTATGACATTAGAACTACAACAGAAGGGCTAATTGAGAATAACCACTATGCAATTGAATTAGCTCTGAAACATTCGGTAAAGCGTGGACAGGGAAACCACCAATGCACTGCACTAATATCAATGCACAAGGCCTCTTCATCTGAGCACTGGCTTGGGAAAATGTCCCTATTCTACCCCAGCTCAGATTTCTTTCTTCTTTTCTGTCTCAGCACTCAAGCACCATTCTGTACTACACTAATCTGGTTGGGAATATCTACTTCTATCTCTGTGTCTGCAATATCTGAATGATTATCTTTAAGCAAACCTACACTACTGATCTGCATTTCTCTTCCAAATTTGCTCTTGTATGGACACATGTGAATGTAGAAGTAGAAATTCTTCTTCTCCAGTGCTTGTTCACTTCTACATGCTCTGCCCCGAGCTGGCCGCTATTCCTTGAGAAACGTCGTTTTTTGTGCCTTTAACCAGTCTGTTCTCAGGGAGGAAGTGGATTCTGGTTTTGTTTCAGCTACTTGGGCATCTGGGACAGCAGCATTAGTCTGCAAAGCTTTGCCCTGTTCTTCAGAAGTCATCCGTTATTTGACTGAGGCATGTGATCCCACCAGACCTCACCCTTATCGAGAAGCTTGCCTGGGGAGTCTTCCCGGCTCTTGTTTTCCTCTACCAATATTTCACCTTTGGGCCCAACCCATTCTCAACTTCAGCCTAAATTCAGTCCTCAATCTTTTTCCATTTGCAGTGACACCAGGGGCAATCCCAAGTCACCATCTAGCATTAAGATGTCATCTCAAGTACAGCTGCAACTCTAGATGCAACCTCTAGGGAAGACATCTCAAAGGAAAAATATTCTACAATGTGTGTGAGAACTTTTTTTTGAATCATAACTAAGTGTTCTGAGACAGATCCACTTTTGCTGCATGCAATATAGTTATATTTAGAATCAAGATTTTTTTTCTTAGGATGCTACTCTCTTTGAAAGTTAAAAAAATACTAAATACCAGTAATATTTAAAATAAAGGTTTCAAAGCAATTTATTGAGTTAAAGAAGAAGCAAATCAAGAGTTTTGCTTACTACAGTGCTGCAATGTTAAATGTTTAGGTACTTTATGTCAATGATAGTTCATCAATTCTTTATAAGAAATGAAGAAAAATTTATGTCAAGGAGTTTAATATTAAAGAGAGAAATCAATCAAGGTTAAAAATAAGCTTTTTTGTTTTCTGAGAACTATAAAATATTACATTTTTCAATTTACCCGTGCTCTACATGAAAACATCTATTTCGGTTCTATAGTGTGTCGATTTTAATGAAGGAACAGCAAGGGACCAAGGAAATGGAAAAGAAAAAGGTGATAGGAGTTTAAAATAAAAGCACACAAAGATTTGATTACATACAAAAAAATCAATTCACTCAACCAGCAAATATTTATTAAGAGTTTCTTTTGCACCCAACACAGTGCTAAAAATAAGAGAAGGAAAAGGAAAAAATAAAAAGAATAGCAGGATCCCAGTAGTTTCTAAACTAGAGTGGGTTAAGAGGCAAGCACTATGGGTTGTGAAATGTTATCACCTAAAAGACGTGACTGCTGCCCTTCAACAATTTGTTAAGCTAAAACCCACAGTTCTCCACTGCACATCATCAAACTCTCACAGAATCTTTCTAAAATTAAGTCATTCCAGCAATAAAATCACATGGGGAGCTGCTGAAGCCCTTGCCTGGCCCACTTTCACAGAGGGAACATTTGTCAAAAATCGGAAAACTCAAGGTGAGGGCCAAGTTTGGCCCATGGACTGGAGGGTTGCCAACTCCAAATCCAAAGTAATACAATATGTTTTTCTGACAAATATTCTGTGGTGTAGTCATGTCCTGTGTTTGTAGTTTCATATACTTAAAAAAACAAAAGAAAAAATCCATATGTGTTATGAAAATCCATATAAAATTATGAAGTAGGCATAGTACATACTTACGGATTTTTTTTAACCTTAATAGAATGTTAACCTGTTCTTTTTTATTCTGAAAGATGGCTTTAAATGAAAAGTGATCAACTACAAATGAAATGTATGATTGGTGCTAGTTATAAATTTCCAAAGATTCAATGTATTAAATTATTAATTAATTTCTAAATTGCAGAACTAGTTCAGATATGACATGCTCTATCACCACTTGTTTCCGCAAATGAAGGTCTCAAAATTTTTTCAATGAACATGACTTTCTGGATTATTGATACTTTCTCTTTCTCACTCCTTAGGAAGATCCAGTCAGTTACTCAATCTCTCTCTCTTTCTCTTCTCTCTCTCTCTCTCTCTCTCTCTCTCTCCCCTCTCTCTCTCTCCTCTCTCTCTCTCTCTCTCTCTCTCTCTCTCTCTCTCTCTCTCTCTCTCTCTGTAATTTCTGATGTCAATGGTTTCCAGAAATGATCAAAAAATATATCTGGGAAAGCAAAGCAAAAATCATGTAATATACTGTGTCTTCAAATGTTGGGAAAATTTTTTCTTAAAGTTTCAAGTTTCTTTTTTTATTTAGTAAATACATTCAATAAACTTCTCACTATTTTCCATTTTGACTTATAGGCTAAAATAAGAAACATGTTAAATGTAGATTTCTTCATATTTCCTTAAATCCCATTTTCGTATTGTGAAATTAGTTTACTAGAATTAAAACATTATTTGTATAAAACGTAAAGGTTTTGCTGAATCATTGAACATGATTTTCCTGATGTTTTAGCACTAAATGAGCTTCAAAGAAAGACAACTCTGGTTTTATAATAACAATCATTTGGTATAAATGACTCAGTAGAAAGAAATTTATTTTATAGAATTATCTATAAACTATAGAAATTATATCTATCCCATTATGCATTAAAATGTTAATTTGAGCTGGATTTTTAGACAAAGCAATTAATTTCCACTAAAATTCTCTAATGTAAGATCTATGCAATAACCCAGCTAGCAAATCCTGATCTGCCTTCTTTACTAGTCTCCCTTAAATATTCATGAAAGCAAAAACGAAATGAAAAGCTCCAAACTGCAGGTAGCCGGAAACATGAATAAACATTCGTGGTAGAAATGCCAGCCCTCTGGGGTGCATATGAGACCCACAGATGGAGGAGCAAGAGTGGAGTAAGAAGAGCCCATGTCACATGCCTCTCTGCACCTCTACTTCCCAGTTCGGAGGGCCTTTCTAGGCAAGAGGTGGACTGTTAGCCTTCTTGATTACAGGCTATTGTTAAAGCAAATGAGCTCATTTCCCAAACACAGTGAACTTTTCCATCCTTAGGAGCACTCCCCCTGAGTAGTGTTAGAAACTATAATTTCTAATAATAATTCCAGATACAGAAATGACTTGTACTGTTCAACTAAAATAATTCAACATGGTATATGTATGATAAGAATGGTACAAATAATTAGGAAAAATTATGAAGCAGGCATAGTCTTTGTTAGTGAATGTAGTGATAAAATAAGCTTACAAACAGGAAGTGCTAGTGCACATCTGTTATCTCAGCACTTAGGAGGCAGGAGCAGAAGGATTAACCCAACTTTGAGGTCACTCTGGACTATCTAATGAGTTCCAGGCCAGCCTAAACTATATAGTGAGACCCTGGTTCAAAAACACTGAGACAAAAGATTATGCCTCCCTTTTTCTCTTGTGGCCTGAAGTCTTGTTGACATAGTGGAGCTATCAGGCCAGCCCTGAACTATCTTACTGGAATTATTTTATGTGAGAAAGAGAACAATTTTTCTTTTATACTATTATATGGATGCTCACCAGGTGATCCTAAATCAAAGCGATACTAAGAGCTAAACAGATCAAGGAAGAAAGAAGATAAAATCAGGCATATTAAATCATACATGCGTTGGTGAGAAGACCTCTGAGAGCTCTGGTCTCTACCTCAAAGTCACAGGGCAATCATTCTTCTTTAAGGCACAGTCATGGTACATAAATAAAACTGTGGACCAATAAATTTGGTCAGAAAGGCTGCATACTGACTGGTAGGCATTCCAATATGAAATGAGCTACAAGCAACCATGAAGATTCTGAAGAGAAAGCATCAGTCATAGGGATGTATGTTAGCAGTCACAGCACCTGAGGCAGGAGGAAAAAGCCTCATTTCATCTACAAACAGCTCCACTTATTCTCAAGTTCTTCTTCTGTGTAATGGCCTGTCATAATGTGCATTGTGTTCATGCTCTTGTAAAAGTCTGTCCATATTTTTTTCTAATACTATGGTTTTCTCTTTTAGTTCTCTGGTTGAAGGACATTCTTGTATTTGATATGTAATGTGGGTCTTAATTTTCCTGTTTTCCAAGTGGTCCTCCCCTTTCCCTTATCTCAGTCTCCTCATTCTGTTCCTTTCATCTTTCCTACCATTGTTTGATCAGTGTGTTAGTCAGATTTCTACTGCTGAGACAAAAATACCTGAGAAGAATAAACTTAGCAGAGAAGAACCTTGTTTTGACTCCTGATGTCAGAGGTTTCAGTCCATAGCTGCTTGGTCTGGTTGCTCTTATGTCTGTGGCAAGGCAGCACATAATGGCAAAAGCATGCGGCAGAAGAAAGCTGCTTATCTCCTGGATAGGAAGCTAAGACAGAATGAGCAAGAGTGAGGATTCTGATATCTCTTCAAAAGGCATGCCTCCTGTGACCTCTTTCAGTCCACTCCCTAAAGGTTCTACCACCTCCCCATAGTCCTGCATCTGGGGACCAAGTCTACAATATATGAGCCTTTGGGGGAACATTTAATATCCAAACTATGACCATCAGTCCCACTAAAATAAAGCTTCCCTCACATTCTTCTCTAACTCTGTAAACACAAAGTTACCTGTTTCATATCGCCTGTTTCAAGTCTAAAGTCTCCATGATATGAATGAATCTAAGATCACCTTGATATGCACTATTCAATATAGACAGTTCCACCACTGTCATCCTAACATGCACCCATTTTTCAGACTTTCCCCGCATTCTAATTGTGCTCTGCATGTGATAGTATTGCCCTCACTTTTTCATCCTGACTATGCGGACAAGTACACAGCCCTGTATCTCAATCTATGCAACACATTACATTTTGCTCTTTTTATACTTTTGAATGAATAGAGTCAAGAAGATTAACAAATAAGAAACATGAAGAAAATGACAGCATAGCATATTGTGATAAAACTGCTTAAAACCAATCGTGAAGGCAAAACCTTAAGAAACAAGAGGGGGAAATGTACATGTTACATATCAGAAAAAATTATAAGACTAATAAAATACTTCAAATTGAAAGCAGAAAATGAGGAAAGTGAAGAATCATCATTAAGGTACTAAATTTAAAAAGATCTCAGCCTTGGGTTAAAAACTGAGATAGATTATGAAAATATTTAGATAGGAAGATAAAGCATAAAATCCTTTAAGTTGATATACAAGAGACATATAATAAAATGTACTTATTTATGATATATAAGCTTCTTAAGCTAGTAATAAAAGGAAACTTCCTTACCCTAACAAAGGCCATCTACAGAAGAAAATTTGTGTTATAATTAGTGGTGAAAGATTAAATATGTCTTCCTATAGTCAGGAACAGACAAAACTATCCACTACATCACTTTTATGCAACATTGTGTTTGAAGGCCCAAGCCTATGGTGTGTGGGCTACAGTGGGCTATTTATATCTTTGAAAGCTCTATAATGTTTGCCTTCACTGCCCTGGGTTATGCAGCAAGACAAGAAAAAGCAAAAACATACAAAATATATACATATTGAAAAGTAAGTCTGTACTTGTCCTTCTTGACAGATGATAATCTATGAAAAAAGTTCTAGTTCAGTATACAACAAGCTACCAGAATTTCTAAGTGTATTTACCAGAGCCTCTGTGTGAAGTCAATATATAAAAGCAGTAATATACCAAAAATAAAATTATTAGTAATAAAATATTATTTTGGAGTATAATTTGTTGTACCATCTAAAATGATGTCACATTTAAGGATAATTTTAACCTAGTATGTGCAATATTGGTGCACTGCAAAGTATAAAGCATTATTCAGAGAACTTAAAGAAGACATAAATAAGTGGATACAGATCCCATGCTTGTAAATTAGAAGACCTTATATGTAAATTCTTCCTCAACTTATAAGTAAATTCCATATAATCCAAATAATAATACTAGTCTATGTAGAAACTGAAAAGTTCAACATACGGAAATACAAATATCCTAGAATGATTCAGAAAAACTTGAAAAAGAGTGAAGTTGGATGATTTGCACTGTATGAAGTAGAATTATGAAAAAGCTACAGTAAATAAGACTATAGCATTGGTAAATAGATAATCAATCAATATGACAATGGCTGGGGAGATAGCTCAGTGGTCCAAGTGACTACCTGGTAAACACAAGGACCCAGGCTTGATCCCCAGTACCACAAACACTGAGTAGGCTGACACAGGAGGATCACTATGAGTCTAAGCTGTGTAGTGAGACTCTGTGCCAAATAAATACATACATACATACATACATACATACATACATAGATCTCATAAAGTCTCTCATCAGTTACTTCTTAGCATATTGTTCAGGATAATTAAATGAGGAAATGGTAATCTTTTCCAAACTGTTGCTGGAGCAATTGGATAGCTGTAGGTAAGACATGAAATTGGGCTTCACCACAAACAAAAGTAACTCAAAATTGTTCATTCTACAAATACACACGCATAAAGTTGGTAATTTTGCTATATTAAGCTACAACTCAAAAAATTATTTAAATGTATATACAGTCTGCATTATTATATATAACACACTTTTTATATATGAAATATATGAAAAGAAAGTTAGTGTCTCTTCTAGAATAGGAGTACTATATAAAGTACTCAGTTCAAATCATGATCTCATCTAGAATCCCAAGAGTCCACTGTGGG
>PVJA010007692.1:51985-67628 GCA_004027025.1 Myocastor coypus
AAAAAAAAAAAACTTCAATAGCAAACACATACAGTAAAATTTAAACACCATAAACATAAGACCATGATAGAGGAACAGTGCTGCAGAACAGTCAAATTGTGCCTCCAAGAAGCATTTCCCCAGCACCCAGTGCATGCAAATGTTACTGTAATCTGTGATGATACAAGCTTTGGCCTCCCGCAGCAAGCAGCAGCCACATCCTTCCTGCGCAAATAGTTAATTGCTGAGCCATGAAATGTTTTGTTAACAATACCTGAATATAATACTGCCTGTATAGTTGTTGCTATGGTTGTGTGACTTCCCAACTAACTGCCTGATAATTTTCTTAAGAGGAAATTAAACAGTGCTAGGTGTAAGTTGAATAAAAACTAACTGTCATTAGTATATCATTAGAGGAGACCTTTTCTCACTTTGATCTCTGCTGAGTGAAAAAGAAAGCTATGTGTAATTGTGGAATTCCCCCAATTTCTTCCATGGTCTTATTCAAAATACCGCTGCAATTTTTGGAAATGTTTCGCCGTTTCGGCCCATTTTTCTTATATTCTCCACTTTACCTGTTCACTTTATGATTATGTGTCACTGATGATCCCAGTGCTTAGTTTCTTTCCCTGAGCATATTCATCTTTCACTTACTGTCTTGTTGAGCCCCTGTCTGCGATAATGTGTCCCCTCCCTCTAATGAGATCCTCTAGAGGCTTTATAAAATTCCACATGTGGCAGTAGTTACAACAACTACCATTTCAAATGATCCTTTATAATATGTACCAACTCATACATATGATTTATATATACTTGTTTGCATTTATTTATATATTTTCTTATGTATATTTTATGTTAATTATTTCTAAATGGACATAATGGATAGATGTGAGGAAGCAAAAAATAGATATCTTAGACTATAGAGTCTGTGGAAAGGAAAAAATGTATCAGTTCTAGTCAATTATTTTATATATGACATATGAAAATTTCAAGATACAGAAAGATGGCACAAACCATTAGAATCATTTCTCTTTCCAGTACCTCCCTCCTATCCCAGCTGCCTTCCTGAATCCCTCTG
Source organism: Myocastor coypus (assembly GCA_004027025.1). NCBI lineage: Eukaryota > Metazoa > Chordata > Mammalia > Rodentia > Myocastoridae > Myocastor > Myocastor coypus. The sequence goes on from PVJA010007692.1 coordinate 53,043, forward strand.
AGTTCCTTTGGTCCTCACTGGAGCTCAGGGGACTCCTAAAATACAGTTCTAGAGAAGTCAACCTCATATGCATCCGCCTGAGAGACAACCCTGTGATTTAATAGAGAATTCCTGCCTTCCCCACACTGTGTTTAGAAAAGCCTAGCTATTTGGCCTCTGGCTATGAATTCATAGCCCATAAAAATATAATCGTTTTCAACATTCTATCAGAGCTTAGTGTTTTCTCCATTATTTTCTCTGTGTGTGTGCCTTAAATGCCCATTCTGAAATCTATAGCACTACATAGCAGGACCTCGCTAACTTTCAGCATGTAATTGTTTACATAACCTTAACTATAATCCTTGACATCGTCATTTTTGTCTTTGTCTCTTTTGTGCAAGTTTACCCAAGTAGAACCTGTGTGTGCTAGTCATGTAAAAATGTTCATTAGAGATTAATCTGTTATTAGCTATATGTAGCCCTACTACCCTGAGCACCTTAGAATTTTAATGATCTTTACATAAGGTTTCTCATGAATAGCTTCTGGTGAATAACAACTGAGTGATTTTTAAAAATTGTTTGTGATATCTATTAGCTTTCAATCCTTTTATTTTAAAATTTGTAAGAAACTACTTTCACAAGTAAACTTCTTATTTTCCATACCACATCCCTCTCCTCTGACTTTGATTTTCATGTGCTAACTAGCAATTGTTGTCTTGAAGTCCCTCAGGCCTCCCAACTCAGCACACAGAAATAGGTCCTCAACAGTATCCTGGTCAAACACTCTTCTTCCTAGTTTTTTAGCTGTTCTTGTTATCCACTGGCTCAAAAGCAGAGACCTGAGAATTGTCCAAAAGCTGCTCCCCCTCAGTCTTTCCATTCCTGTGACCCCAGTCTCTGTCTCTCCCTCTCAGCTTTTTCTCTCTGCCCCAATTCTCTCACTCATGACATCTCCCATCAGTTCTTCCTCTCCAGATATAGCAAATATGTCTCATATTTGTTCTTTGTATTCTATTCTCCTGCCAGTGTTGCTTTGTGCTTTCCTGGGCCACCGTGAACATCTAGCCTCTTCTCTGCCTCTAGGCTCTACGGTCTCTACTCAGAAGCCACACTAATATATCTTTCCCTTCTTTTTGATTCGAGTTTTTCAACAACTTTCTCATTTCTGCATAAATTCTACTCTTTTTCCCATGGCTGAGCTCCCAACATGTCCACCCCATTCTATTCAGATGCTTGAAGCCCACCCAAGCACCTCTTGACCCCAGCCTTCCATGCATGTCACACCTCATTTTCTACATTAAGTGCAGTCAAAGTTTGATGAATGAGCAGCATCAAGAAGTGTAATAAAAATAGCCATTCCTGCATTATCACAGGATGTCTCAAAGATGAGCAGAGTTACTCCTGCTATTCAGAAATAAATTGCTTAATTGAATAATTGGGGCCTTGCTTCTGTTCATTCTCTCATCCAAAATGAACCATTTTGGGGTTTTCTGCATACTTTCACCCACTGTCAGAATGTGCGAAGTAAAAGAATCAAGAAACACCGCACAGGCTAGTGTGTATAACCAAATAAAAATAAGGTATGCCGAGAGAATGTGACAGCTGTCATAGCTTTGGGTTGGGTCAAGGGCTTCATGGGGCTTCACCAGGCCTGTTTTATGATTCTATAAAATGAAGAGCTGCTGTGATGAATTTGAACATAATTTAGACAAAAGTGATTTGTGGTTTTTCATTTTAGATCAAAGATTATCAGTTAGCAATATATGTAGTTGGTACTTTATAAATAAAGGTACATTCACTCAAGGTAAATTCAATACACGGACTTGAAAATTCCAACAGCCACCCACTAAGGTTCTAATTTATTTTATGTCTCCTGACTCTTTAAAATGAAGGCACATAGAGACTACCATACAAATGCACTAGAAAATAATAACTATTGACCAAGTGTCTACCAAAGTTCACTCATAGTACATATAAAAAATGATCTAGTTAACGTTCAAGAATTGTTTTGTGAATAGTGAAAGGAATCCCAGTTCTGGACATCATTCCCAAATAACTAATCTAAGAAATTTGGGGATAGTGCATCATGTAGGAGACAGAGCTAAATCTTTTGCGAATAGCAAGGGGACCTAGAGATGGAAGACTGGGGACAGAATAAAAAGTATGTGTACCTTCTCCCTAAGATAAATGTGAGCATTATATACTGAAAACGTGCTAGAGTAAAGAAAAAATTTTAAAAAAGAATATGGGGTAAAAATGATTGATGTATTAATCTAGGCATATACACTATATATATATATATGTATATATATACATATATATATATGTATATATATACATATATATATATATATATATATATATATATATATATATATATGTATCTATCACATACGTCTACAAAAGCACCCCAGCCTTTGCACTGAGAAACTAAGGATTCAATTGATAATCTGTGGATTTATCTGACTATTTGAGTCAGGGTTTTCTGAGACAACAAAAACTGCAACATCAAAGTCCTAGTGATTTACAACAATAAGCCTGATTGTTTTCAGCTCTGGGTCATTGGAGGTTCTTCTGGGCTTGACTGGAATCAAGTTCAAGTGTGTTTCATGTTTCTTTCATTCTGGCTAAGCAGCAGGGGTTCATAGAAGGCTGAGGCAGACTACAAAAGCCTATTTAAAGCCTCTGCTTGAAGATAGTCCGTATCACATCTGGTCACATTCAATTAGTGAAGTCTTATGGCCAAGGCAAATGTCACTGGAGCAGAGAAATACACACTACTGAGTGAGAAGCACTGCCAAGTCACGTCGCAAACTACGGGTGTGCATAATCCTTTATCAGGGAGTGGATTCCTTGGGAATAATAAAGAACCACAAAATCTCTGACATCTTTGAGATCTCTGACTCTCTACCTTGTTTTTGATCTGACTCAGTATACAGTGGTACCTCAATTCACAAACTTCATTTTTTCTACAATTCTGGAAAAGATAACTATGCTTGTGTTTGTGTGGGAAAGACGACTACTGTTGTGTTTGTCAACTGATGCAATCTGCAAACAAAACCAAAATGTTACATGATGCTTTTTTTGTAAATCAAATTGTTTGCAAACGAAAAAATTCATATACCAAGGTACCACTATATAAGGTCAGGATACTCTCAGTTCCATACAGGTGCAAAACTCTGCCTTACTTCCATCTTCTCCTTACTTGGGTGTGTCTTAATACTTGGGAGCATTAATACCTGTAAGCCCTGATGCTACTTTTAATCTCTCAGTCCATCAGTCAAGATAGATAGAACTCATATTTTTACCTAATGACCTTCATAACTTAGATTGTTCACTTCCTTGAAATGCCAATAAACTTCACATCTGAATCTTTTGTCTTGGTTCTTTGGTTTTTAATCCATCTTTGTAGACTTGTTCACTTTAAGATCATTCTAGACACGAAAGTTTCCACAGTCAGTTATTTCCTCTTAGAACATTGAGTATTACTAGCCTCACTCTGGCTTTCAGTGGCTGTGGTTGACAAGTCAGCCAGGATTCCAGTTTTTCCCTTTGCAAGAGATGTCTTTTCCCTCTCATTTCTTTTTTAAATTCATATTTCATGACATATCATTGTATCTTTGATATTATATAATTGCAAAACCAAGCATCTACATCTGAGTTTATTTTATTGCCCTTCCTTGTAAAATTTGTTCTTCCTGTGTCCATAAATTCCTGTATTTTGTAAGTTCTATGAAGCTGCCCATCATTATCATTCTAGTCTCAATATTTTCTCCCTTGTAGACTCCGGTTAACTGTATATTGATTTCTGATGCTTTCTTCATGAGAAATGTGTTAATGTCGTTCATATTTTCCAGTTTTCCTATATTATTTCCTTTTAATGATTTGTTATTTCATACTTATTTTGTGATGGCTGTCAGGTAGTCCCTTTGTAAATGGTTCACTAATTAAAAAATATTCCAGGTCTTTCTCATCCTGAACAAAGAATTGGATGAAACAAGCCAAAAGTGGTGCCAAAAGTTTACTTGAAAATGAGGAATGACAAAAGAAGGGAAGAATAGTTGTAAGATGAATTTGGGCTAAACAACAAAAGAAACAAATAAAAGCAAAAGTGCACTGAGTCTACAGGCGGTGTCACATTGGCGGGCACTGCCCTTCCCTCTTTTTTATGCCACCCACATCTGTTGGGATCCTCTGAGAAGCAGCATAGATGGGGTGCTGGAGATTATTTGTTGCTGTCCTGGGATCTTGTAATTGACAGGTCCCATTTATTTTCCCAGCCAGCTTTGCCACATCCTATCTCCTAATATGAACTCCATAATAATTTTGTAATAAGTAACTGACAATTTCAATAGTTGAAGTCCTTGGGACTCTAAATTTATTGCCTCTGTATCGACTTTCACCCATGAGTGCTCGACTAATCCTTGAGAATGAACGAATAATTGGTTGATAATCAGAGTAGCATGTAAGGGTCTAAATTGAAGGTGTTTTCCCTGGGAATTTGGCTTTTTTTCTGGGTGGCACTAGAGAAGTCAGCTTTCACTGTCCTTAGCTTGATCCCCTAAAAGGGCTGTGGTTCAGCCTCAGACTCACCCCTGGCTCCAGGCTCTGCCTAAAAGTGTTGCACTGATATCCACGCTTGCTCACAAGCAACCTTGCCATTCACACATATTTACTGAGCTGCAATAAAATTTCAGCATTTGCTTTTTGTTTTGTATCATGTTTCCTTTTAGATTGAATTTGCCTTATTTCAAAGACACTAGAAGTGCAATATATATATATATATTTTTAAGGTAGGAGCCATTATGCTCAAAAAAAAAAAAAAAAAAAAAAAAAAAGCCTTTCACAGTGTCTAATCTACCGCACTGCCGATAGTGGATATCTCAGTGATATTTTTTTACCTCGGTTTTATGGCTATGCTCTTAATAGCTGAGCTTGCCAAGAGTGAAAATTCCCAGAGAAATGAAGCATGACTTAAATTATTTTAAATTTAGAACATTGGGTTAGAACACTTAGACTTTCTGACCTATAACAGGGCTGGTTTGCTCAGCTAATAGACACAAAGCGCTGATGAGACGGGTGATTCAGTTAGCTTTCCTCTGCTAGAAGTGTGCCAATAAATCTGCTAGCACTGCTGGAAATGTTATACAAAATATCAGTCTTTTCAAATGATAAATTAATGCTGTAAACTCACATAGAGATGCTCACACATAACTATTACAAATACTTCATATAGCTGAATTACTAAAGTTTTGCTGTAATTTGATTTATAGAATGGAGACTACTCAAGTGAATATTGTCACTGTTGGCCTGCTAGCGTGAGTTTAAGATTCTGATGTTTATTGTGCAGTAATTTATCTTTTTGAAGGAAAAATACAGTATAGTAATACACATTTTTATGGCCAGTATGCCCTTTGCTCTGAAAACAGAATGTGATATTAAACTGCTAAAGCATAAGGCTTTGTTAATTGAAAAAACTACAGGCTATGGAGATGATAGTTTTTCACAAGATTATACTATCATTAAGTACTGTGGTAATTTATTAAATTCCTTGATTGAAAACGTTAATTTGACAAGATGGTGAATTATAGCCTGTAGGAAAAGTTACATAATTTTAGAAAATGTATTAAAATCAAGATAGTCTGGTCTTAATTTAAGAACTTCATATTTAACAATGATTTGTAAGCCTTGCATAAATGTTATAGTACCACCAAAGCAAATGTGCTTCTCATTCCCTGACCATGCACACACATAGAACTGGATAACTAGTAATTCAGTAGCAAATAACTCCCTTGAATTGGCCAGAATTGTATTGAATAATAAACATGTAAATGAGCTGAAATAATGTGGCTAGGAATATGGATGCTACTGACAAGAGACTGGAATACAGAAAGCAAGATCAATAAAATATACTTGTATAACTTGAAAGTTAATATATAGTAATGAACCAGTTTCCACTTAGGTCTTCCATCTCAACTTTGCATAAAGCACTCTCTGGAGCCTCCTTACCAATTATATCTTTATAGATACAAAGAGAATTCATTTGCTGTTAAACACATATATTACAGCCCATGTACATTTCAGCCATTGCAGCTGCAGTTGAAAAGGCTGGATATTCACACAAGATAAATCAAAGTTAAAAATGTATAAGTGAAATAGTATTTCAATTCTTATACATTCTGCTTTAAAAGACCAATAATGAGCCAAAGATATCCTTACCGCTTACTTTATTTATTGAGTCCTGAATCCTTTGGTGTTAATATTTCAAAGATTAACTTTGAAAATCCTATCTCAAACAGATAATGATTCAACTTTCTAGCAATTTAAATCTGCTACTAAAGCTTAATATTCATCAAGTCTAAACTAATTTCTTTGAAATCTTGGCATTATTTTCTTTCTTCAAAATTATTTTTGATAAAACATAATTAAATGTAAAATATATTTGTGCAAGACAATTCATGAGTATTTCATTGCATTTAAAAATTCAAGCTCAAAGTTTTGGTACCAGAAACTAGTAATTATCAGCTTAGCAAAACACAAAATATATGGAAGCCTAATCATCCGAGAATTTTAGAAGTAAAATACAATATTTTTAATTTTAAAAAACTTTGAATTTTGTGAAATTTCTTGAAATATAAGACTAGACCTTCAAGTATTTCTTTTCATCTTTGTCATTATTCCCTTTGCTGCTTTTTCTTTTTGTTTGAAAACGCAGATGAGTACACATCTAAATGTATCTGGGAGGTTTTGTAGACAATTTAACTCACTTCCCAAGAGAAGAACCAATGATGTGTGATAAATAAAATACTTTTTAGTTCAAGCTCGTTTTGAATCCTTATTCTATCAAAGACTGGAATGAAAGAATAAGAAAGGTCCACCTCACAACTTGTGATGGCAACAGATGACTGTTACATGATAGTTATCACACAAGGTTATTAAGGTGCGATCATGTCTGCATCTTGCCCTCTGAATAACTACTATGAAGACAATAATATACAACAGTATTCAATGCATTAATTATTACAACTATCTTATTAACCTGTTTTGAAATTATTTCATTGGTATTTTATTTTTTTCTCATTAAAATGAATTTTTAAAAAATACAAGTCAAAGATACAGCTCAGTGGCATAAGTGCCTGCCTGATAAGCTCAAGATCCCAAGTTTGACTCCCGAGAGCAAAAAAGGACACAATTAATAATAACATATAAGAATATCTGCATTGCTCATTGTAAAATCTGCTGTCCAACTCAAGACTACAAACTGTTTTCTACACAGATATTTCCCATTAGTAAAATATGTATTCTGACAAGGAAATCTGGCAACAAAACATCTTTTTGGAGTGGTTATAATGATTGCATTAGAATCAGCTGAATCTTACAACCAAAGTTCCTTTTCATACTTTAAGTTGTACAAGTTATTCTGTTCACAAGCCTGCGTGCAAGATGTAAGAACTATGTCATAATTAATTTTACTGTAGGTATGCAACACAGACTTGGAGGCCAGGGTAAAGCTAATTACTTGAAAATAGAAATATGATTGTGGAGGACATACGTGAAGCTCAAACTGCTGTGCAAAAGTTTTACAGAAGGTAGCTCTCAAACACAAAGTCATATATTTTAATTACTGCCATCATGCTATATGTGACTAGAAAACATTTCCGTGCATTTGAATATGACTTAGTGTTCTTTGTGTATTCGACAGTATCTTCTTGTTGTATGCTGGCTGAATGAAAAACATGCCAGTAAAGAGTTTTATAACCTAAATCTACATCCCTTCATATTGAAGAATTTCTACATGTCTGGGTTTAAAATAAGGGCAAATTGCTCTACACACTTAGAAAGGATAAAAGTAAGATCAAGAAGTTTTTATTAATAATACTAAAGTCATGCTTTTATGTCCATGTACATGCCCTAAGGAATGAATGACCAAGAGCATATCTGCACATTTAAAACAAAACAGAAAAAACGAAAGAACAAAAAAGGCAGGCTGCTTAGTGAAGAGTCTGCTTCCCTCGTGCCAGTGAAGTTTTAGCAGTGAGCATGCTCAGAAGCATGGGAGGCACCCACGTTCCTATATCAGAACTCCTTCAGAGGTGTAAAGAGCCTCCCTCTAATAACTCAATTGCCGTAAACCTATGGTTATTTTTCTGATGTTGGTACTCTCAGCATCAGATTGATTGCAATGTTTCTCCTACTTCATTTCATCATTCTCATGGACGCCACAGGTAAGCCTGTTGCTTTCTCACTTTAAATGAGTGCGAGTCCCAAAGAATATAAAATATCTGTTTAATTTTGTGTCATCTGTCATAGGCTCATTGCAATATTTGAAAAATAGGCATCAAGCCTTCATTTTGTTATCATTATCATTAAGTGCAGCCCCATGAAGCCTCGCAGTTTCTGAATGCAAAGTTTTTTGTGGATATTTGCTTTTATACATCATTAAAGCTACAAATGAAATAATTTATAAATGTTGATTATAACAGAGAAAATACTGCTAGCATTTGTTTTTAAAAATTAGATTTTTTTTGAAAAATTCAACCTGTTGCAATACATGCGTAAAGCATATATAATTGTTAATAACTCTATTTTGTTGTTTATATAACCTGGGTACTACAAAGCCAAAGGTAAATTTAAAGAATAGAATCATCTCCTAAGAATAAACCTATAAAAATAAGGTAATTTGAAATACATAATACATCAACATATATATATATATATATATATGTATAGTTTTCTTCTATTTTGAGTTTTGAGGAATTTTAATTTTAGTCAGGCATCTAGTTTTAAAATAAAAGACATTTTATTGTGTAGCTAACAAAAAATAAACTTAAATCTTTACTTGGTTTTGAAAACAGAGATTTGTTTTGTTTGGAGTCTGAGTACTTTCAAATAAACCATTCAACATCTCAACAAATATTGGGTTTATTATCATTATTGTCCCAAAACTTATCTGTTTTAATCTATAACTTTTCTTTAAAATTTTTCAATCAACCTCTAAGACTAAATGTTAAAATTTGAAATTATTTTTATTTTCAAAACTAACCTTTCAATCTTTTAAGTTGATAAAATGCATAACTTTATTAAATGAGTTGTAACAGAATATTTTTATCTTTAAGTAAAATGTATTTATAAGGATATATACATTAAATGTACAATATTAAAGGACATCTAACAAACAAAAGATTTTTAAAGGAGCTTTAATTTTTTCAACATATTTGAATTTGAAGTGATACTGAAACTTTGAAACTAAATCAGTGATACTAAATTTTCATTTCAAGTACTTTAAAAATCTTACCCCATTGTACATAATTTTTATTTTGTGTCTTAATCTGTTTTATACAAAGGCTAAATATATCAAAAGAGAAATGAACTGTGAATTCCTCTTTCCTGAAATTGAGTTATAGAAACCAATGTATTTCATTTAAGGTCTTGTATATCAGAAGTTCATTTGCTGTCTATATTTATAGTATTTCATTTTGTAGAATTTTAAAAAATAAATGGTTTAAATGTAGGCTAGTAAGTTTAATTATATTGTAGAGATCGTCTATGCTCTTAAAAATTTCTTTAACTTGACAATCTGTAACCATAGTCAACCAATTTTACAATACTATGCTTTTCCTTATGATAATGCATTTAACTGATTTTCCTATGCATTGTATAAACCAAAAGCCATCTATTTCTAAAGTAATGGTTTATGATTTTTCATTATTCGGTGGAATTCTTTGAGCTAAAAAAATTTAAACAGATCTCTTTTTTATTTTATTTGCAAGTAAATGTAAATTTCTGATCCACATATGACCTAATAAATACCTTTTAATTATAGCTGCCTGAGAATTTACCTTTAATCGCTATATTTAACCTTTTATTTAAAATGATTCCTTTGTAAAGTAAGGTATATTAGTCAATGCCTTGATATCTCACTTCTCCATAATCTCCTCCTAAATCTTGGCTATAGAATTAGTAGAACTTTTTTGCCCAATAATATTATAGAATATAAAATAAAGTGGTAAGGCTGTTATAATCATTAACGAAAATGTATATGAATTTTGTCACAGTAAGGATTACTTTCTATATTTAAACAAATACTAGCGATAAATTCTTATCTCAGGCTAAACAAAATAACAGTTAAAATTTTTCTTCTGTCTTTGGGTGATGATTATTTTGGAGTGCCTAATGAATGGATAATACCAACTTATTGACTGCTTTAGTCTACAAAATAATATTTGTAACACATCTTATTTTACATTATTTTATATGTAATAAAATATGTTACATATATTTTAGCATTATTTTATTTACTGTATATCCTTGTTAACCAGTTTCTAACCACCTTTAAAAAAAAGGTTTTTTGACTGACTAAATGGAACAATATCAAAAACTCCTGGGAATATATATATATATATATATATATATATATATATATATATATATATAAATGTAAAGTATCAAGTATTGAATCTGAACTTCGTAACTATCAACAGCTATTTACTGAAATAATTTGCTAACTTTCCAAAAATAGCGTCCCCAGTAGCAGAACACCAGCAGCGTTTTGTACTGAGCGATGTTCGGCTGCCCCCTTATGGTCGAGTTGAAGGTGTGAGTTGCTCAGTTTTTCTAAAATCACGTCAGTTCGGTTTAGCTGCTAAGACTTGAGAAAAGGTTTTCCAACTACTTTTTAATTTCACAAGTTAAACCTATGCTTCCAATAGGTGTGAAAATCAATTATATTTCAAGCCAGTGATCCTGAGGGGCTGAGGCTGCACCGCTAATGAGACAGAAACTTTGCTCGCAGCTGAATGGGTGCGGGCTATGAGGGACAAAGGGATGGACGCTCAGTCACCCAGAAGATGGAGCTTTGAGGGCGTACAGCGCTTAAGGGCACAGGTGCATCTCACCGTGGATGGTTACTCCTGCCCATCTCACTGGGATAAGTGAGCCTAGGCATAACAAAGGAGTTCTAAGGACTCTCAAGTAAAGTGGACAAAATTGTCTGACACTTGATGCTGCCTTCCAGTAAGTTAATATTGAAAAATCACATGTTCTTATCCTAGGAATAGTGTCCTCCAACAACAATAACAACAACTGACAAGGAATGTTTGTATATTTTCATGTAACTATAAAAGCATAGTTTTCAAGTGCAAATATATATTTAAGAACCCAAAAAGGCTCAGCGTTCGTATTTAGTAAATACATCACTTAATCATCGAGCAGAATGAATGTGCTTGTTTTTCAAAAGAACAATAGTAAACTTAGAGGTTAATTATCTGGCAACAAAAAGTGAATCTGTCCTGCACTGGGTATTCTTACTGCATCAGCTTCTCACCCCTATACTTACAGGGATGACATAAAACCAAACAAATGTTTAGTATACAAAAATAGTTCGCTATGAAGGTCACGTTGTCACATGTCTCTGAAAAGTGCCCTATGACCAAAAGAAAGCCAATGATTTAAGGCTGATGTGATAAACAGTCTCTTGACAGTTTTCATTATGGAAAGGTATTGCAGCTGTGAAAGTAACTGTATTGTGCAGTTAATAGCCTTTAAAACATGCTCAACACAATGGGTAAAATTCCAGCCCTCCTTTCCCCTCCTGAGTCTCCCTTCCACCCTGCTTCTGACTTGGGCCCCTGACTCTGCTCCTGTTCGTGCCTCTCTTCTTCCTCCTTGTTGTCGCTCTTATTTTTAGTTAAGTTTTACTTCTTTAATTGACATATAAAAGTTGTGCCTATTAATGATGCAGCATAAGATGTTTCAGCGCATGTATTCATTATGCAACGTCCAAATCAGGGTAAACATATCTACCTACTCAAATATTTCTCACTTCTTTATGGTGAAAATATTCCAAATCACTTCTTCCAGATTATTGCTATTTTTTACATTTTTATTAACATGTGTTAATTTATTAATAAAGCAGCCTGTAATATTTTAACACACCTATACAGCATGCATTGATCAAATCCAGCTATTCATATATGGAGCCCTGGAGCTCCTCTTCTCTGCACAGAAGTCAAACACCAGATATTCTTATATATGAAAGCTTAAAAAGTCAATCTTACCAGAGAAAAATGACTAAAAAAAAGGCTTGGAAGGGTGGGGGAGGGAATAGGGGATACAAGGATGTTGGAGAAAAGATACCAGAGCCCAGACAGAGGGACGAGTCCTGGTGCTTCACAGCACAGCGAGACAATATGGAACCCGATATCCTACTGTATATTGTATGAGGCTGTTGCTCTGTTCACATCTGCAGTACTTAACCCCTTCTCACTCCTGCAGGCATCTGCCTCAGCATTCACCTGGCCTCTCTTCCTCGGGTTTCTACATCTTATTTGCTCTCATCTCCTATTTCCTGCATTCCTCACTTCGGAAATCTTCCTCTCTTTGCTTGTCTCTATGTTCCATCCCTCTCATTCTGAGTTCTTCTCTTCCACAGCTCTGCTTCTGAGCCTGCTACAACCCATTCTGTCTAATTCCTGCATCTCAGCTATTCTAATTATTTCCACCTGCCTTTACATATCCACCCTAGAACCCACCCATCCCTCGACTTGCTCCCTTGTTCAGATATTCCTTCCCACTAATTACTTCCTGCTTTGCTGAGCTTTGTCTGCTGGGGTTTTCTGAACCTTTATCTCTGCCGTTAGTACCTCACTTCCTTTCTGTTATTTACCTCTATCCAATAAAGTGTGCATCCCCACCAACAGCTGAGAAGTGCTCCTTTCTCCCCACAGCTCTTCCAGCATTAGTTATTGGTTGATTTCTTGATGACAGCCATTCCTTCAGGTTCAGATGGAACATTTGGGATGTTTGACTTTGCAACTCTCAAATCACAAATAATTATGAGCATTTTTCATAAATTTATTTTCCTTTTGTATTTTTTTCATTTGAGAGGTATGTATTCATCTAAGATACCCATTTTTGGATTGCATCTTTGAGTTGGGGGGCTGGGTTTTTTTCTCAATTCTTTGTATGTTCTATATATAAATCCTTCATTTGAGGAACAACTGGCTAAAATTTTTCCCATTCTGTGCATTGTCTTTTCACTCTATTGGAAATTTCTTTTGATGTACAAAGCCTTTTAATAAGATGAGATCCCAGTTGTTGATTCCTTGAAGTATTTCCCATGTAGTCTGGGTTTTGTTCATGAGCTCTCTACCAACACTTATGTCTTCAAGGTTTCTACTTACTTTCTCTTCTAGTAAGTTTAGTGTTTCTGCTTCAATATTTGCTTATTTGGTCCATTTTGATTTTATTTTAGGGCATGGTGACAGACATGGTTCTGGCTTTAGTTTTCAGCGTGTGGGAAGCCAGTTTTTCCAGCACCATTTATGAAAGAAGCTATCTCTCTTACAGTGAGCATATTTGGCCTTTATGGCAAAGATAAGATGGCTGCATGCATCTGCAGTAGCGTCTGGATCTTCTAATCTGTTTCACTGATCCTCAAGTCTTTTCTCAGTGCCATGCTATTTTTATCACAGAGGCTCTACAGTATAGTTTCAAATCAGGAATTGTGATGCCTCCTGCCTTCCCTTTGTTGCCCAGAATTGTTTTATCTATTCTAGGTCTCTTCTTTTTCCAAATGAGTTTTAGGAATGTTTTCTCTAGTTCTGTGAGATATAATAATGGTATTAGTTTGTTTTAGTATCTCAGCATTTTTCCTCACAGGGATCCAATTCCAACCTCATGCCCCATTTGCATAAGTGTCACACTGCATTCCTGCTGGATATGGGCAGAAGGCTTTATTTGAATGACCTCCTGGAGTGATCATGTGGAGTTCTTCCCTCCCTGCATGTGATGAGGGGCTCACACACAGACTTAGTTTAATGTGTGTCCAAGCCTTTGCTGGCCTCACAGTGGTTCAAATGGCTTTAGCTCCCCATAAAACAGTCACTCCATTGCTTCTGTCTTTTGGCTAAGATCAAATAAAAAGTCATCTTTTCCCCATTCATATTCTGTGGAGACTTTTCTCTCCTATAACCTATAGAGCTGAATGAAAACACAATAGCAATTTTTGCTATGTATGTTAAGAAAAATTTAAAGCACAGAAGCATATTGAGGATTTGCTCAAAATCAATAATTTTATCCAGAAGTCAGAGAACAAAGTAACTTTGATTATCAAATTGTGGTTCCTCACAGAGGAAACAAAGGAAGGTGCATACAGTACACATGGAGTCATGAAGTAAAGTATGTACAATGTGTTAGGCAGCAGAGTGAAAAACATGCTGGATCTGGTCAGCAGACCCATGTCACATCATAGCCCTGACTTTTAACTAACATTTGGTCTACAGAAATCCTAATATTGTCTCAACTTCATCCACAATATTGATATTGTAGGGGGAGAAGTGGACTCAGTAGAATAAGTGCTTCCCTGGCACACACAAGGTCCTTAGTTCAATCCTTGGTTCAAAAAAAAAAAAAAAAAAAAAAAAAAAGATGTTTCTATCCAGTTTCTTTTTTTTTTTCAAGTTTCAATTTTTTAATTGTTTAAATTTAACAATGGTTATATTACATATTTTCATCATCAGATCACTTTAGATTAATACATATAGGTATATAAGATTGATCAAACAATTAAACATTAACCCTTCTAAATCAACATTATTATTTTTTTTC